>JAJTUV010003386.1:0-93383 GCA_021653895.1 Mastomys natalensis | reverse complement strand
TCAAATCTTGCTACCTCCATAAACAAAAGACACTTTAGAATGTTCTCTCTCAATGGGCCTAAATCCAGCATGCTCATCTTGCAGTCACCAAAGATGCAGCATCTTCTAGAAAGATAATGTCACTAATTTTTAATAAAACAAAACAAATGTGGTTACTTCCACTGAAGGTTATTCTTATTTTTGGAATCAGTTTAATAAGAAATGCTATCTGTGTAAGCCGAGGCAAGCTTACTCTAATGAGACACAGGGTGGACCAAGCCCCATGTGAGTCACAAAAACAGCTGTTGAAGCCCATTACACCACCATCCCCCGGGGGCAATTAGCCATCCTGGGACTACATCAAGAGGGGAGACAAAGCCTAATAAAGAGTGGAGTTTAGCTAAATCTCCTGAGCAAAAGTAAGGGAAAGCAGACAGAACTGTTGATAGAGGTTACACTAACTTTGACCTCCCTTTTAGTCCCAATTCTGTGGGCATGGTTCTTCCATTTGATAAGATGAAAAAAAATTCAAGAACAGAAACATTAAGTCTTGTCCATGTAAAATAACCAGAAAGAAGAAAAACCAAGGTTTTGATGTTGATTTATCTGCCCGTGGAAAAGATAGCGTCTCTCCCTGAGACCATCCTGTTGCTGTATAAGTAAAAGAAGCAACAGAAGAAACTTGTACTATAGCTGCCGGGGGTTGAGTCTTTCCTGTCACATATAAGCTAATGACCTCAGTCAGGCCTCAGAGGCTCACTCTGCCTCAAATTTCTCATCTTTAAAAATGAAGGCAGGGATAAACTGTAGAACTGCTTAGGATTAAATTGGCTGGGTATGTAAATAACCTGTGGTATATTATTCATTTTGCCTATCTCCTGTGTAATCCCAAGCTTCTTTTCTAGTGCAAGAGGAATGCTAAGAAAGAAAACTGTAAATTTCGGGATCATCAATGTGTCCAGTGCTCACTCAGCTCTTGGAGATTGGAATCCATGCAGAGGCCCTTATAAATAGGAGTGTGTTTGTATCGATTTAAAACAAAATTGAGAATTAATTTTAGAAATAGTAATTCCAATTAGACTTTGCTCCATTTCCTATCCCCCAAATTAATGCAAAATCTACATTAGAATGACTTTAGTGTTTGAAGAAATGAAACCATTCAGAAGTTTACACAGGGAAGCAATTTGCTTGGATTGAATAAGGTAATACATAAGTATGTAAAAACCTTTCTCTATAAATGCTGCTTTTAATTAGGAATGGTGCTCTGAAAGAAATCCTAGTTATTATATCCACAAACCAAATTCAGGCATCTACTTTAATTGGAACAGAAAGAACCAACATGCAGAAGATTTATCAAGAAAATCTTTTAAAAAGAAATAAAACCAAAACACTAGTTCATAGAAAACAGTGCTCTGTGCTCTTTTTCTTTATCTCAGTAAAGACTGGGATAATCCCCCTGTCAAAGGAGATAGATGGTATACATTTGGGACTCTTTGGGGCATTAAAGAGTTTCTGACATGTTGAACAGCTCCTACTATTAATACTGAATTAAGTCAGCACAGCTCCCCTTATTTGCTTAGCTGGAAATGCAAATGCCCATCCTCTCTTTCCGTGTCTTACCCTGTAGTTCTGGAGATTGGTAGTACTTGGGGTGGTTTTGCTCTGTTGGGCACTTGGCTTTTCTGCCCATTCGTGTGTCTTAGTCTTTGTACAATGACTAGAGAAATCATGGGGCTAATGAGATGGTGCCTGACCACTTGAATTTGGTCCCAGAGAAGTGCAGGACAGAAGGAGAGTGCCTCCTTTCCCATGTCCTCTGCCTTCCAAACACACGCTGTAGCATGTGTGCCACCATCCCTATACAAACAAACAAACAAACAAACAAACAATACATGTAAAAGATATTGAAAAGTGAAGTGAAAATCAAGTTCTCCTTTCTCCTTCTTCAGACATTTTCTTGAGAATAAGGAAAACTTCATGTTTCTAATCACATCATTTTCCATTCCTACTACAAAATGCCAGAGACTGAGTAATTTATTGAGGAAATGGAGAGTATTTAAATCACAGTCCTAAAGACCTAAGATTACAGTGCCAACTTGTCTTCACCTGTGGTAAGGGCCTTATAGTGGTGGCATCATGATAGTATGGTATTCTTGGAAACTCATTCCTATGAGAATAGCCAACTCATTAAGAGAGACTAGTATGAATATGTGCTGAGGCAGAACTTTAAGAGTTCTAATTAGCTTGCATTCATCTACGCTCCCTAAAGTTCTTTACAACATCACTACATTGAGGACCAAGTTTCCAGAGAATCAGCTTTGGAAAACATTACCACATCCAAAACATAGAGATAATGTTCTAAAAGTGAATCTGTCTACCATAAGCACTGTGCATTGAGTGACAGCCAGAACCTTGAAAAACAGGACAACAGTGGACCTGAGTAAATGATATCTTCAGAAGTATTTGCCAGGAAAGACTTCTTTGAGTAAGTTGAGTACTGGAAGACTTTAACCCGTAAGATTGTAGCTGATCTCAACAGCTGTCTCACCTCCCAGACACTCATAGTGCCTGGGTAGGTCCAAGTTAGTATGTGGTAAGGATCAAGAAATTGTCTCCCTACACATTGAAGAATATGTTTGAATAACCATTACACCAACTCCTCAAGCTTATGACACTTGGTATCACCACATCAAGATATTATACCTACCCCATCCAAAGGAGCACACTAGAAATTGAGCATTTTTGATAATGATTAGGTTTGGAGGTGAATGAAGCTTCAGGCAGCAGCAATGGGGATGATGGTAAAAATTGTAGTGCTGATACACACAGAGTGAATTATCATCAAGTGCATCCTTTTGAGATACTTTCCCACATACTATATAAGAATTCTCTGATAGAATTCTTGTAACTGTCTCATGCAGAGGAACTACAGACCTAAACTTTGTAAAGAAGAAACTAAGACAAATGAAAAGGAAATAATTTGCTTGTGGTCAGCTGTGGGTCCCCTGTTCCGGCCTGGTGCGGGGGGTCTGGGCCAATGGGACAGAGTGTGAGCATGGAGGAGAGAACGCCTGCCACTGCTGCTGCCTCTGCTCGAATCTCAGCTGTTGCTGCCTCGTCACTCCCAGGTACTGCACCTGTCTCTCCATGCTGAACCGGCCTGAGCTGGACTGATAAGAAGCCGGCTAGCTGGCCAGGAAGCAGCTTGTTGTCCCAGGCAGGATCCAGGAGAGCAGATCTCTTCCCAAGCTCTTGAAAAGAGAAACTCTCAGATACTGGGATGATTCTTGCACACCTTTACTTCTCCTTAATAGAGCCCTTATATACAGTTTTGGGGTGGGTTAGGGTCTGGCAGCAGATAACACCTATTGGCTTGGTCTGAGAGCTTGGAGATACCTCATCTACATGTGGGAGAGCCTGAGACACTGTTCCTCATGACTGATGGCCATAGACCTCTCTGTGGGAGGGGCTGTGGAGGGGCTGTGGAGGGGCTGTGGAGGGGCTGAAGCTAAATGAAAAGAACCAGGGCCCGGGAGCAGAGCCAAACACCTGCTGTTTGACCAGACACCCAGCTGCTTCTCACAGCCCACCGTCCTACAGTCACAAACCACTAAATGTTATATTAAGGAATCACTTATGGGTCTTTCTTAGTCCAAAAATAAGACTTTTCCCTGGTTTTGTACTTTCTGACATGCTGTTTGTAAGTTTTACTTGGAATATTATGACCTTACTGAGGGTCTGAGATTCCCTGTTACTAGATCAGAATCACTCCAATGCATACATTTTAAACTATGATAGAATTCAATCACTCTCAAAACTGAAATGTGGATGCATTGCATGAGAAGATGGTGCATCGTGAAAGAAGATGGCTGAATATGTATCCATGAAGCACAAAACCTTTAGAAGTCATATGCTTTCAGTATGGCTTGGGAGAGTTCCTTGTTTGGCTGAGCACACCATTGTTAACCTGCCAGGCCTCCACTTCACAGCTCTTAGCATTTTCTCTCTTTATATATTCACAAAGCAAATTCCTGATCTTTATTTAAGTAGGGAGTTCTCTCTTGGGAAAGAATGTGCTGACCAGATGCTTTGAATATTGGTCCCCATGGTTGTTCTATTTTCCATTATCCATTAATTAATTGACTTTCTGGTACCAATTAAGTATAAGTTTAAAGTAGCTTGAGACAGTTTCCCCTTCCTTCAGGAATTAAAATTCTTTGGACAGATTGATGATTAATACCAGATCTGTTACAGAAACAGTTACATTAAATTTTTTTGTGACATCCTGTTTTGGGGTGCTAATCCCTTATAGTTTGTTAATTGGCAATGACTGTACCACTTAGCCAATTTTTGTATTAATGTCTGTATCATCCTGAATTTTTGACAATATAAACCAAGACCTTGTCTATTCAATAGAAAACTTATTTTATTTCTGGACATGGTTCATGGTACTAAGGTAAATATTTGTTATATAACTGAAAACCCAAAGCCACTCCTTGCCACCTACCTTTGATATAAGGAGAGAAGGTGGCTTGTTTCCTATTTGAGAAATAAACACAGTACATCAGAGGGAAGTTAAGTGACATGACCATGACATAGATTAACTTGTCAATTACTAATTCCATAACGTCTCAATTCTGAGTAGTTTATTTTCTTTATAGCTTCTCAACATGCTAGAATTCCTTTGTTGTAATACTTAGTGATTCCTACTGGACTCTAAATGAAGTGCTAATTTTCTTTTCTTAGAAGCTTTTGTATGAGCTTTCTTTTTGGAATGTTGATATCTTCTAGCATCTTTTGTACTAACTCATCTACTTCAGTCAGGCTGTTAGACACAGAACAATGATCATCAAATCATTATGTGCAAAGACTGGGAACTCTCATTGAGAACCACTAGTCTAACTGAGACATGTGCAAGTTGAGAGGGAAGGTAGGGAAAAGGAAGGTGTGTGACCAAAATCATGTCAGGGAATTTCCACATGAAATCCAGTAAAAGGTATATACAGAGAGAATTTGACAGGATGGCAAAGATTAATGTTGTGAGCTGAAAGGTGTATGAAGAGGAAATTGGAAAATAAAGTTAAATTTTAGGCTTGTTTTTTTCTTTTCAATTTATTTATTTTTATTCTTTAATCCTCATTTACAGTCCAGATTTCATCCCCTTCCCGGTCTGCCCAACCCCTCCCTTCGAGGCCTCCTGACAGTGCTACCCATACCATACCTCCTCCCCTTACATACACCCCCTCATCTCTCAGAGGATGTACCCACTCCTCCATCCTCACCCCACCAGGCTTTCCCACTCTCTGAGGTCTCAAATCTTTTGAAAGTTAGGTGTATCTTCTCTCACTGAGGCCAGACTAAGCATTCCTCTACTGTATATGTGTCAGGGCCTCATATCAGCTGGTGTATGCTGCCTGGTTGGTGGCTTAGTGTCTAAGAGATTTCAGGGGTGTAGGTCATGGTCTTCCCATGGGCCTGCCCTCCTCTTCAGTTTCTTCCATCTTTTCCTCAATTCAACCACAGGAGTCCTGGCTTCTGTCCATTGGTTGGGAGTTAGTATCTGCATCTGACTCTTTCAGCTAAATTTTGGGCCTCTTAGAGGGAAGCCATGGTCCTGGCTGCAAGCACACCACAGCATCAGTAACAGTGTCAAGGTCCTGGGCCTCTCCTTGATCTTGATCCCATTTTGGGCCTGTCACTGCTTTCTCTCCTGCTCTCCTCCATTTCTGTACCTGCAGTTCCTTCAAACAAGAGCAATTCTCAGTCAGTTCTGATTCAGAGCTTTTGATTGTGGGATGGCAACCCCATCCCTCCACCTAATGTCCCGTCCCTTCACTGGAGGTGGACTCTACAAGTTCCCAGAAAGAATGAAAACAGGCAACCTCAGGAGGTAGGAGGTGGGGGGACCCTCTAGAATGTACCTGAGACCTAAGAGGTGAAAGACTTTCAGGACTCAAAAGGAGTCCTTGGATGAAATGTTCTACAGTGGGAAGAGGGAACTTGTAGGCTTGGTTTTTACTGTGCACTGGCCTTCAAGACTGATAAAGCTATCTAGATTTGGGGCAACAGGGGTAAGAAGGAATTAGTGTTGAATCAAGTGATGATATGTTTAAAAACTATATGAAGACAAAATCAATGCATATTTAAGGTAGAGTACTGTATCACCTGTGCATACTATATTCAATCATGCAAGCAAGAAATGAGAAGCTGTTCAAGAAGTGAAAAAGTCCTATGTCACTAATGGTGAAGGAATCCACAGTAAGATCACACATCACACTGAGGACAACATCATCAGTCATAAAACTTGTCCCTTTGTAGGGACAACAGGCATTGGTGGCAGGTTTCCTTCTGCCTCACCTCCAGTTCCTAAGCTTTCCTCTCTAATTATCTTAAATCTTTAGCCACCTGTTTTGTGTTTACACTTTCAACTGCTCGCATTTAGTTGAAGATCCTCATTGTATTTACAACTACCCAAATCCATACATATTGGCTTGAATTCTTCCAACTGCATCGGGAGTCATTTAATCAAGAATCTGCCTATATTACTAAAAGGGTTTTTAAACTTACCTTGTCTAAGAACACTATATCTCCATATGTCCCACTGTCCTTATACTTTTCAACCTCCCAAGCAATTCTTTATCTACAAAATACATACACTTACAAGAAAATTCTGAGGAGCCAGAGGCATCAGATTGATTTATTTTGAATTCCATGAGGCATCACATAAAATCAGCTACAATAAATAGAGAACAAATATCTAAATTTATGAAAAATATTTTCATTAGTATTTGGTAATGAAATAATGTTGAACTTTGAACTTCTGCACATAGTCTGTGATCTTGAAACATCATTTCTCAATGGATTACAACAGAACTTCCCATGGGGTTCATTATAGACTTGGGGCAGTAAATATACTAGTTGAGATATGAGTGTTATAGCATGACAGACACCAGAAAAGCTATCAAAAACTACTTCAAGATAATGACATAGCTCATCTGAAGAATTTTGAGCAAATAGAAGTCTGTCTGAACTGCACAGGGACAGTAATTCCATTAGGTAAAAGTACAACAAATACCATTTAAAACTTTATTTTAGAAAAAATATAATATTATATATATTATTTAGTATATAATATATAATATACAGGAAGAATATATATATTCTTCCTAGCAAATTTGCTTTTATTTTCTGCCAAAAACATCAGAAAAGTTATCCAAGAACATATCTTTGTATAGAGCATTCTTGCAAAAGCTAACTATTGATCCCAACGCTGCTCTTTAACCACTATAAATACATACTTGAGATTTATATAAGGAAAATAAATCACTGTTATGGCACATAATTCTGTAATTTTGACAATTTTATAGAGACACCTAAGCACTACTGTAGTCCAGATATACAGTAGGTCTATCAGCCCCAAATATGTCATTGAAGTAACACACACACACACACACACACACACACACACACCTGCCCCACTCCTTGGTCTTACCTTAGCAAGTACTACCTGCTCTTGAGCTCTGTAAGTTTGGTTATGTAGAGTGTCATGAACTGTGACACATGGACTGTAGTTTTCTGAGTGTGCATTCCTTCTTATACATAATTCATTTCAGATTGATCTCTGTGTCAAGCATTTGATTGCTATGACAAAATACCCAAGACAATCCACTTAAAAGGAGGGCAGATTTATTTGGGCTTACTGTTTCAAAGCATTCATCTTATGGTTGGTTGATTTTAATGTTTGGGTCCTGAGACACATGGGAGTGTAAAGATGTTCACCTCATCCTGGTCATAAGCAAAGAGAAAAGAAAGGACCTCAGTATTCCCTTCAAAAGTGAAGACTTCTTGAGTGAAGTTGCCAATTACACCATAGACCGAGCCTTTAGCACACAGGTCTTTTGAGAATACTATGATCCAAACCATAATAACCAGTATTGTATGTATCAGTAAACTCTTCCTTTGTATTTCTTGGCAGCATTGAATTATGTGAACAGAAAATGTGTGCTTTATCATTCACCAGCTATAGGACATTTTTATCAATTTTAGTTAGAAAATTATAGCAACAATAGTAACACAAATTCACTTTGAAAAAGTCTTTGACTTTTCTTGGAGCTGGTCTCCTTGTTTCTTCCTTCTTCCCTAGTGAACCACTTTCATTACACAGTTGTAATGAATGGTAATCTATTAAACTGTAGATCAGATGGTGGAGTTCTGTATTTGAAATCCTTCTAATAACTTCCATTGAGAATCTCCATAAGAAAGCCTATGTCATTAACAATGTCCTTTATTTGACCATAGCTCCGCTTTACTCTGTGCACATTCCTTCTGATTCATCTCATCCTTCTTGGGTTCATTAGCATCTCAGGATTTGTCTTTTTCTTTCATTCTTCCTCCAGACCACTGGATGTCAGAGTCCACTGGATCATGTCTTTTCTCCTGGGAGTCTTTCTTAAGGACCTCTGTGGTCCTCTCTTCTCCCTCCACTCAACCTTTCTCCTATCATGCTATCTTTTTAACAACTGTTTTCCACTACATTTGTTTTATTGCATTTGAAATGATTTGGCCAATAATGTTTCGATTTCCTGACTTCATTCAAGAATTGTAAACCAGTTACAGATAGAGATAATCCTTGTTTATTATGGGAGTCTTGCTATGTAGCTCAGGTTATCACTGGTTATCTGAACTCAGTCCCTAAAAGTTAAAGATATATGACATTACCCCTTCTAGAAGTCATGTTATTTATTGCTTATCCCCACAAGGAAATTATAAAGTCCAGCACTTTAATAGGTACTCAAAGTTTTAAAAATTGTAGAAAATAATAAATCAGCAAATGATAAAAATATTCAGCCTTAGTTCTACCCAGGCTAACCTCATGCTAAAAGAATTGGCAAATCTCCAAACAGGCTTTCATGAATCTATGTTTGTCCACACACCTAGGCAGGAAGACATCAGAGATTTTTGCACATTGCCACAGCCTTTTTCCCATCACCAAAAACACTGTTGTCATCTAATTTTATTGAGTCAAGTCTAAACACTGTGCTCAATAGTTTTATGTCAACTTAACACAAGCTAAAGTCTTCTGAGAGGAGGGACCACGATTAAAAAAAATGCATCCATAACATTGGGCTGTAGGCAAGCTCGTAAGGCATTTTCTTAATTAGTGATTGATATGGGAGGACCCAGTCCATTGTGCATGATGCCATCACTGGGCCTGTGTTTCACAGTTCAATAAGAAAGCAGGCTGAGCGCTCATGAGGAGCAAACCAGTCAGTAGCATACTTCTTTGGCCTCTGCATCAGCTCCTGCCCTCAGGTTCCTGTCCTATTTGAGTTCCTAACCTGACTTTCTTTGATGATGAGCAGTGATGTGGAAGTGTAAGTCAATGGAACCCTTTCCTTCTCAACTTTCTTTTTGGTCCTGGTGTTTCATCACAGCAATAGAAATCCCAGTCGAGACAATACTCTCTCTTTCAGTTCAGAGTGGTTTTGAATATTTGTTCTGTTGTTGTTATTAATTTATAACACATAGATTATAGAATTAAGACACTAATGTGATATCTGCTAGTAAGGAGAGGAGGGGAGTCATATGTTGAGGATACAGACTAGACTCGAGGGGTAACAGAATGATTAGATCAGGAAAACAAGAAAGGCCAAAATGTCAGTGGAAAACAAAGATCTCTAAGAATGGAGGCTCTGGAATATTGTTTTTTTTTTTTGTGAGGTAGAGGAACCCAGAAGAGCTAGGGAAGTAATATTTAGAAAGCTGTCAAAAGACTCCTACATGTCTAAGGCTGTAACTATTAGCAAGCGTAGTCTCAAGAACAGGTCCATTTGTGGGTGAGAGATGGGTCCTAAATGAAGAGACAGAAGACCTGAGTTCAAGTCTTGGAACTCTTTTTAGGAGGCTCGCAACTACCTATAACTCTAGCCACTGGGGTTCCAACACCAGCAAGAACACCTGCACACACATATACACATACATGAATACATAAATTAAAAATAAAAATTAACACTTACAGAAATTAAAGAAAAGGCTCATTCAATTGTTAAGTTCATAAATCCCTGAAGAAAGATAAGTCCTGAAAGGGGGACTTGGGGATTCGAATTTGGGAAAACATGAGTTACTTATATCAATTTCCAATATGAGGGCAGGGAAGATAAAGTAAAAATGAAAATACAGCAGTATATTTAATAGTTCATATGATTAAGATTTCCTTCTGTATATCCTTATAGGTCATGTTAGGCACTAAACAGATATACCAGGTTCTTCCTAATTGAGTAAATGAGTGAGTAGGTGAATAAATAAATGAATGAATAAAACTTAAAGACATATAGGAAGTAATTGAGGAAAAAGGCTTCTGAATTGACAACAGAGCACTTCCCCTGTCTCTGTTGTCAACAGATTGTTTGTTTGTTATTTGGCAAGACTGACTGATTGATTGATAGAGAGCTATATCTGTCT
This sequence comes from Mastomys natalensis, assembly GCA_021653895.1. NCBI lineage: Eukaryota > Metazoa > Chordata > Mammalia > Rodentia > Muridae > Mastomys > Mastomys natalensis. The sequence continues at coordinate 82,943 of JAJTUV010003386.1, read as the reverse complement.
TATTCACAATAGTAAAAAAACAAGCATGCATAAGTATCAATAAGGATTTGGGGGGAAAGATAGCAGAATCAGCCAATACCACATTAAAAGAAATCCTTTTTCTCAAAATTTTGTTCAGAATCTTCTCTGTGCATGTATTTCTACTGCTAGCAATTAGTTGTTTTATTTGCAAATAAAGCATTTTCTACAAAGCACATTTCCATCTACATAACAAAGCCCAATAAAGTGTTTTATTCCCTGCTGGCCATTATTACAGTTCTATTTTTTAATCCACAGATGTTCACTTATTTCTAACTAGGTATAAACATGACATTGAATGATATCATCGTGGTTCATAAATGTATACTTGCTTATCTGAGGTTTAGCACTCTTCTTTTTACCCTTCTAAGATGTAAACAGCAAGCAAAGCACCAAAGCACAGAACATTTGGTTTAAGGTGGATGCATTAGTTTGCATGATAGATTAAAATTTAGGAAAATTCAAAGCTCATCCTTCCCCCTTAAGAGATCTGTTCTTGGTTAGTTCTGATATATCTACAAGGGACATACCATTCCTATAATTCTTTCTTTCTCTGTAAAGAATTATGGGAGAAGAAAATTTTCTATAATGCTTATAGAAAAATCAAATACAAAAATTTAGGATAAAAACATCAAAGAAAATAGATGTCTGCTTTTATCTCTTGCTATGAGAAAACTCTTCAAAGAAAATCAAACTACTGACTTTTCAGTGCATTGCATAAGAGTTTCCACAAAGGGCTTACATATCATTGCAGCCATGTTTGGTCATAGTACGGTGTGTTTGATGGGCATGTCGTTCAGCTAATTCATGTCATGCAGCAAACTCAAACTCTTAAACTGACTATTGAGCTAGCATCTTTGGATATTGGAGGGGTTTTTCCCTCTTCATTCTGCACATTTACAGAAATAACTCACACTACAAAATTTTCTTTCAAATATCTTTTTTAAAATCAATGGATTCTCAGACAAACCAGTTACTAGATGGGGTGAGCCCCTATCTCAAACCCATGGTTTTCTCTGCTCTCAATGTACTCTGGGCAATGGAAACACCTAAACATATGGGACCTGGTGCTTTTTTTTTTTTTTGATAATACATTTAACAAATTAGTGTCACATGTTTGTTATCTGGAAAGATAAGATAGTTTTATATGAGTTCTTCGAATATCACCATGTTCAACTCAACATTTTTTGAACAATTGTACCCAGTTTTTCATGGCACTTCATCTGGGTGCCATCTACCCACAGGGATCTTAGATCACACAAATTGAGCACTCTACCACCATTTTAGCCCTATTCTCTAGCAGTAGGTTACCATTTATACCTTTTAACAGAACGGGTGCAGAACCAGGTCCCATGACCTTTTCCTTCCTTATTTGGATTTTATCAGTTTGCTTGAGTTAATCCCAGGACACAGAAATTACATTCCCTTGTTCATTGTGTAGGATGTTACAAAAGGTACAGATGTACACAGCAGGGTTTGAAGGATGGGTATAAAGATATAAGAATGCTTCTGGCTTTCTCAGGGTACCACCTAGCCCTCTCTGGGTCTTTCCTGTGTTCTGTAGCCCAGAAGTTTGCCAAGCTTCTTTATCAATGTTTATGGAACTATTTAGCTTAATAAACATATAATTACATCATAACTTTTAATCTCTTCACCCCTTTCCAGTACTTAGTAAGTGGGGCTGAAAGTTCTAACACAATTATCTTTTTGTAGGAGAGTCGTCGGGTCCTGAAACCACTGGAGAATCATACCCTAAATCATTAAAGTGATAGGAGAGGTGTTCATTGTGAATTATTTCTTATCAAGAAGGAAATGCTGAGAAGTGTATTATTTTATTTGTGCCCCATTAGGCAGATATATATCCCAATACATCTTACCACCAATCATCTTTTACAATGATTATAGGAACTCAGAGCAATAGTCATCCAGTCATCTGGGCCCTTATTTAGCAGGTATCTTTAAAGGGTTAAGTATGTATTCAACAACTATTCATAGCCAATCTTGAGGTTGGTTCCATGGCCACCCCACTTCAGATGAGGAAAATGAAACTGCTCCAAGTTCTTTCCCCATAGTAATTGGTGGAAAGAGTGCAGATTGACTGACCCCGGAATCACTGTTAGTCACACAATATTTGGGAGCGCTTGTCTAAATGTTCCAGCAGGAATTCTCTTCCACTTGGCAAAGACCCAAGAATTTGTTTAAGTTCCTGTATTTGCTTGTTTAACAAGCTGCTTCAGTGTTTGTTATCTCTTAGAACTATTTCACAGATTGCACTTTTAAGGAGAAATGCCAGTTTAGGTAAGACTTCAAGTCCTAGTGTCTTGGATTCTCAATTTCATTGAATGCAGGCATTTATTTTACCCATAGAAAAAGAAAGGTACCTCATTACATTGAATTGGTCTTATAGGTGTCAAGACAATCTCATATGCCACCCGCTAGTGCTTTGGCTTAATGGGAAATTCCAGTATTATTCTTTACTTTATGCTGGTCTCTTCTGAAAACATAAAGTCCTGTCTTGGGAGGGTAGTAGTGCACCATTAATCTACCAATGGCAAGCTTAGTGTAAATGAAGAAATTGAAACAAATGTATTACTGAGTTTAGAATAAGAAGACCATGTATAGGTAAGATGCACCTAAGAAGAGAATAGAAGGGACACTTATAAATGCTGCCATAAATTAAAGAGCTGCCTGCCAAGAAGGAATCAGGGGCTGCCTTTCCTCCTTGGTTTTGCTTGGGATGCCTGCTTTGCTAGCAGATACAGGTCTGAAGTTTATGAGTCAGCTTCAGGTGTAACTTTTTGGAATCAGCATCTCAGGGTGACATTTCTTCCTTGTCAGAAGCTCATTTATAGATTTCCCTGCTTGTGATCTCATTCTCTAAACTCTTTAGGCAAATGAGATGTAGAGTGGGCCCAATGGGAGATGCACTTCAGCATTGATCTGGGGTTCTGGATAGCAGGGAAGTTAAAATCCTTCCCATCAGATCAAATGCCATTGAATCAGCCTGGAGAGGGGACTGCACACAATGACTCTGACTGCATTCTTGCATTTAACACCCGGAAGAAAAGGCAAGGAAAAGAAAGCTTCCCGACTCCTCAAGCATTTCTGCTTGAGCTAGTTCAAAGCCAGAGTTGATTGTGAAGTTTGACAGCTATAGTGTTCCTCACCTAAAGTAATTAGCAGCAACAGTACCTAAAAGCTCCAGCTCTTGAAAAAGGCAGCCTTCATGCTGCTCCTGTATAGCTACCTTTAGTCAGCTATAAACTAGCTCCATTTCAGCCTCCATTCAATTTTCAGTTCACTACTATGGAAGCAGGAGTCTAATTGTTCCAGGCTCTATAATTTGAAGTAATGGACTCCAGTGTTACATCATAGTCCTTGCGAGAGCAGTCAAGAAGGACACATGTAGCATTACTGTAAATAATGCCTCCCCACACCAAACCTAAAGGATCCATACCCTTCCCCTGCATTCTTAATGTGTGGTTAGGGCTTTCAAAGAGAATGCTATCTCTGCCCTGCATGCTTCCAAGTCCTCCTGGTTGTTGTAATTAATGGGACGAAATTAAATAGTATTTAGTCATCTCAGAGATCAAAAGGAATATTGTACTTCCAGAAAACTTCACTTTGCAGCTAAAACCCTTTATGGTTTCAGTTTGGCAGCTTTACCAAGGAGGACAATTGTTGAGCCAGAATTATAGCTCTGAGCATACATTAAGCACAACAGGCTTGCTATTGTCACATTATTTATGCCACTCATGAATTTGAGCAGTTTGACCATGCAGACCACCCTCCAAAATTTTTATAAAAAGAAAGATTCAGAAGTCCTGAAACTGTTTAGTGGCTTCTAATGACTCAAATGCATTCTTTTTTATTAAATAGAACTTATACCGATAAAACACATCAGATCCTGAATTCTTCTGTAGGGCTAAGTCCTATGATGTAGTATGTAGCAGCATGGCAGAGCAGAAAAAAACATTACATTCTGAATGTCATAGACTGTTGGTTGAGATTGGTGTATCTCAAAGCAGAAGACCGTGATCTCATTCTTGGTCTCTGTGGCTCATCTTTGAAATGGGGATACCAATATTATCTTTTTTCCCCTGTTTTATTGTCTGAATTGCTGTAGGAGAGACCCATAAAGAGTTCAGCATAGTATCAGATACTGACTTAGAACATAATAAATGTCATTATAGTTACTATTATCATCTTCATAATTATTGCCACAGATTTTATGGCAATTTGAAGAATTTAGTTTCCCTGGATGAATCTGATAAATTGAGCACTGCAGCATAGAGTGGAATAGAGGTGACATTTCTCTTTCAAAGTCATAGCAGGTATGTGTTTTCAATTTGATAGAATATTACCTAATTTACTGTAATGCTACAATGATGTAACCCCATGACCAATTATGTCGAATTACAATGACTGGCACAATTAGACTTTTCTTCAATAGCATTAAACCAGCTACAGAAGTTTCTATGCATGCCTAGGCAACCTGATTGCAATTGTTAGCCAGGGCTCACTGGAGGTGGGTCCCTTTGTTTGAGTTCTGACAAACGAAATGTGGTTGGAAGTGACATATTCCACTTAGGCTTGACACTGAGAGATTCACTTCCCCATGTAAATTCTACTTCTTTTGTCATCTGCTAGTTGGAAATTACCACCCATGCATGCCTTGGAGATGGCATTTTCAGATTTGGATGGACCAGCATCGTAAGGATGTTTCCATACATATTGAACACAGACACAAACACAGTCATACACAGACATACTCACATCAAGCAGACTTAATGTCTTCAGGCTGGATTATGTGACTTTTGAGGTTGAGAGTTGGGTTAGCATTCATTATCCCCACCCAGAGTTTGTTCTCCAGACATTGTGATACATTCTTATAACACCAGGTGATTCAGGAGATGGAAGCAAGAGGGTCAGAAGTTCGAAGTTAGGAGCAGAGAATATAGCGTATTCAATAAAATACTTGCTATAAAGCAAAAAGACTTGAGTATCCAGCACTCCTATAAAAGTATGTTTTTCCCAGAGTTGGACAAGACTGGCAGATTCTGAGAACTTCTTTACCAGCACGTCTAGATGAATCAGAGAGGACCTGGCTTACTGAGAGACTTTGTCTCATTAAAATAAGGTGAAGTGCAACTGACAAAGACAGAGGGTGAAACATCTGGCCTGCACACACATGCGTATACTGAGATTTCTACACACACATACCATCCATGTACCACACATATATACACAAAATAAAACAATACATATGATTTTCAAAAATCAAAGCAACTATGAGTCGTTCTCAGCTATATAACAAATTCAAAGCTAGCCTGGGGTACATTAGTCCTTATCTCAAAAATAAAATCAAATGAAAAGAGCAGAAAATTTCTTGTGCGGCATGTCAACAAAGGCTTGTAATCCTAGCACTTGGAAGTTTTAAGCAGAAACATTCCATGTTTGAAGGTAGCCTGTGTCATCATTACCTTATGTACTCACAGAGCGTCCCAACCTTCCCACCCCCACCCCCAGTGCTTCATTTGTTCTAGTGGGCCTATATTGGCTGAGGATGCCAGGGATGAGAGATGGTCACATGTGGAAGTTTCTAGAGATTAGGGTATTACTCCCACCCTGAATGTAGTCAGTACCATCCTATGGTCTAGAGCCCCAGGTGGGACACAAGGGACAAACCTGGTGGCAAAGGCACTCTCTCTTGGTGCTTCCTAACCACCATGGGGTAAATAGCTTTACTGTTCTGTTTCTTTCTGGCATGAAGTTCTGCCTCATCACAACCCATAAACAAGGAAACCTGACCCATTTTAAACCAACAGTCAAAACCAGTCTCTGCTCCTCCAAGGTTTTTTTTTTCATATGAAGTATTGTGTCAGAGTAGGGAAAAGCTAACAAGCTTCATTTATAGTATGCAATTGTTATGCAGTAACATCACACTCCAGCCTCTTTAGCCTCTCAATAGCACTTATAACTAGCAACTCCCCAGGGATTGTTCATGCATTCACCTTTAGGTCAAAATTGCTGAGGAGCTGAACTTCCTGAATGAGCAGCTACCAAATTTAGGGTCTATGCCTTAGAGTATACAGATAGATAGTGTTGAACTGCCTAGCTCCTATCATGGAAGCCAATCTAATAAACCCCCTTTACTAATGTCCATATGTTATATTATCACATCTATGGCACATATATTAGTTCTATAATACCCTTCCTAGACTGAAGACATAGTTCATTACACGGGAGCATTTGTTATCCAAGCAACACTCTTGAGTTCAAATCCCTAACACTCAATTAAAACTCTATGTTCATATATTATTTCAGCATGGTATAGAGCAGAGACTGAGATCTCTATGGATTTCTGGATACTGGATACTGGCTGAGATCCAGGTTTAGTGAGAGAACTGTCTCAAGAGAATAAGGCAAAGAGTGGTGTTACAGGACAACCAAGAACATCATTTGGCTTCTGCATACTCATACATGGTTATCTGTACCTGTACACATATATGAACATATACTTTTCTCTCTCTCTCTCTTACACCCACAAACACTCACCCACCCACACACACACACATAGAAATACACACACACACAAATATAGAATGCTGTTAACAGAGATTCTGGGTACCATAAGTGTATCTCAAGAAATAGATTTGCAAAGATAATTTCTCCAATAATTTCTGGAGCTTGTTCTCGACAGTGCCTATGTGAAATTTTCTAAAGAGTCTCCTGCTTTCATGTACATCCCTAATAACATATTTTTGTGAAGTTCTAAAAAATTTGTATATAATAAACACATTAGACACTTTGATTCACAGCTTTTAAGAAGAGTTTAGTGACTGTATGACACTTGAACCTTTCTAGGAAAACGAAGTAATATGATACAGGTTGCTTGATTCTAACATCACTTGACAGAGTTACAAAGAAAAGCAAGGGCTCTGAGATGGGATTTTCAAGATCTAGATGTACTTAAGCCTTTAAATTTTTCTAAGTATGCCCGGAGAAAGGATTTATGTTCATGGAGTCACGGATCTTAAGTTACTGAAAACCAAACATGAGCCCTAGTCATGTGACTGGCTGACTTATAACCCAATTTAAGCTTTAGCCTCAAAGGGTATATGCAGTTTGATTAGAAAAGAGAGGGATCCTGTAACCCGAGATGGAGAGGTGTGGAAAGGCTCTGATGAGATTGTGAGCAACGACAACCAAATCATATGGGATTCTCTGTCAAAGGATTCACCCTCCTCACCTCTAAAGTCCCCATGTTTCTACAATATTACCCTATCCATTTTTTTCCTGAAGGAATTAACTCTGCATTGTCTATGGGATTAGCTGACATTCCCTAAAGAAACCACCATACAAGACAATGCTTCTGTTCCTTAGGATTCACCTCTACTCCCCTTCTTGGCATTAGACCCATAAGCAGATTTCATTTTCTGCAGGACTCTAGAGGTGAGACACACAGTATGAGCCTTTAAGTGGTACACTGACGTTTCTAAAATTGTATTTTGTTTTCTACTCTTATAAGCAGAGCTCTGGTGATAAGCATAAATTAATTTCAAATGTATGAGAGCAAGGTAGTAGGAAAATCAATCTAAGACAGGCTTAAGTTATAGATATGATCAGAAACTGTGGGTTTAATGTTGAATCTCAAGTAGTTACAAAAATGTTGCTAAAACTTTGTATCTTGGTCACTGTTCTATTGTTGTGAAGGGATACCGTGACAAATGTAATTCATATTAAAGAAAGCATTCATTGTGGGTTTGCTTACAGTTTCAGAGGTTAGCCAATCATCATCATGGTAGGGAACATGGCAGCACAAGGGTAGACATGGTCCTGGAGAAGTAACTGAGAGTTCTACACCCTGATCCATAGACAGATGATTTGGATGTTGGTTTTTTTGAAACCTCAAAACCACCTCCAGTGACATACTTTTTCCAATAACGCCATCCTTCCTGACTCTTTTTATATAGTTCTACTCCCTAATGACTAAGCATTCAAATATATGAGTCTATAAGGGCCATTCTTATTGAAACCACCACAGTTTGTTTAATCGGTTGACTGAAATATTGATCAAAACATAGCCTGCCTTAAACTAGAGATGCCTGATATTACTTGGCTTCAAGCTGATGAGAATGTGAAGGTTACAATTGGTAGCCAACTTGACTAATCCTGGGATCAACTGAAGAGACAAACTTCTTGGCAACCTGTGAGGGAGTATCTAAATTAAATTAACTGAAGTACAGAGATGTATTATACATAAGGGAGGTACCATCCATGGTCTTCAGTTAGCTAAGAGGAAAAAATTAAGTTGAGTGCAAGCATTCATAACTTCTCTGATATCAGCGACCCCTGTTCCTTCTGTCCTGTTTTGTTTTTTTTTTTTTTTTTTTTTTTTTTTGCTATGATAGACTGTATTCCATAGAAATAAAAACTAAGATGAATTCTTCTTTCCTTCAGTTGCTATTGCTGGAACCACAGAAACTCATTGGCTGACTTAAACACAGCAGATCTAATGGGATACTGACGTGGTAAGGGCATTGTGACATCTCTCAGTCATCAAAGGTAAGGTTAGTGAACTTACTGTAATGAACAGCAGAAGCATAGCAAATGATGATAAACGCTATGAGTCATGTTGACCTATGGTATTGGCTAATTACTCATGATGTTCCCAGAAGTAAAGAAATAAGAGGCCAACTGAATTCTTCCTTCATACTCATTAACAGAGAAGTTCCAGAGCAAATAAATGAAAGGCTACCTTGAATCACAATAACAGTGAATCAAGTACTGTAACCAGTTTAGAGACTTAAGCCAATTTAATGACTTACAAGACTCAAAAAAGCCCCTGCTGTACTAGCAAACATTTGTACTGTTAATCTTTCTCCCATCCTTCTTGAAATGGGCCTCTGATTTTGGAATTTCTGTTTGTTTGTTTGTTTGTTTGTTTGTTTTTAATGGGATAATTGGGCATTGGGGACAAGAAAATAATCAGACCTTCTAAGGCCAACCAAAAACTGATTCTAAGCTGATATGGATTCTCAAGGAACTCAAATTGTCCTGTGGTCCTCAGGTCAAAATAAGAGCTGGTGGATGTCAGGTGTCAATGGTCAAACACCGCATCCAGTGGGTTTGTGAATTCATCCATTATTTCAACCATTCTCAAAATCCATAATGGAACAGATAGAATTTGGAAGATCCCCATACTGATTTCCAAAACAGTGATGAAAAGGCTATTTAGCATTAGAAAAGCCAAGTGAAAACCAACAGAACTCACTCTTGCTGACAAAAATGATAAAACAAAAGAATGTTCTCTCCCTGAAGGAATTATGGAAATTAGTGGCTCCATCAAGATCTGAAAGATTCACTGGTGGTAGTTTCTACCACATCTAACTTAACTCTGCTGTTTAGCCTGGGTACAGGACAAATGCAGTATGAAAAAATAATATGCTTATCATATGCTAAATCATATGGTGGTTCCAGATGAAGCTGCTGGTAGACATACTTTCCTTTAATGAGAAGATCAACATGTCTGCTGGTATTTGGTGTGAAGCTTTTGATCTATCAAAAGTCTCTTTGCTCCCTACCTGTCCATAAAGCCCGGACTAAGCAGTTTTCTTTCAGCTGGTTTGCCTATCGCTTCTACATGACCACAGATGTCTGTTACATTTGTGATAGATATTATATTAATTTTAAACAGGAGGTAGCAAGTATTCTGGGCTTGTAAGCAAAGTAGTTTCACAACAAACAAAATTTAGGGGGTCTTCTACCTCAGAAAATAGGAATCTATTCCATATACATGTAGTTCTTTAAAAGTAAAGACAGTTGTTACATTCCACCTCTTGTTCCACCAAGAAAGTAGCTAGCACTTTGTGGGTCTATTTGGCTTTCAAAGGTAACACATTGCTCATTTGGGTGTATACCATGTGACTCAGAAACTTCTAAATCTGAGTAGAGTCCTGGAGAAGTGTTTAAGTAACTTTTAATGTTACTCTGATAAATACCATGACCAAGGCAAGCTAAAGAAGGAAGAATTTATTACAGCTCATAGTTTCAGAGGGTTTGGAGTCCATTCTGTTAGGGAGTTAAAGTGACAGGTAGCAGCATTGGTGGCAGGATGGGAAACTAAGACACCATCTTCTATTATAAACTTGGATCAGAAAGAAAGGACTTAGCTGGACATAATTCCAGGCTGTAACTCTCCAAAGTTGTCTCCAGTGGTGTACTTTTCTCTGACAAGGCTGCATTTTGTAAACCCTTCCAAACAACTTCACCCACTAGTGGCCAAGTGCTTAAATACCAGAGCCTATGGGGAACCTTTATCGTTAAAATCAACACATTCTGTTCCCTGGCCCCCATATCTTGTGGCCATATCATAAGACAAATGAATTTATGCCAAGCATTTAATCCAAATTCAAGAGACATTATAGTATTTTGTGATTTCAAAAGTGTTCAAAAGTCCAAGGACTCTTATGAGACTCAAGTCACTCATATCTGTAACCTTCTATAAAATTAAAGAGCAAAGTATGTACTTTAAACAATGACACAGAATAAACATTACCATTCTGAAAGAGAGGAATGATGTCACAGTGAGGGCATATTAGACAAAAGCAAGGCTGATATTCTTTAGGGCAACCATCAAATCCTATAGCTCCATGTCTATATCTAGTTCTCCTTGGCAGAAGGCTTGCGGCCCTGGCATTTCTAAAATCTTGGCATCTCCTGCCTTCCCTTTCACAGTTTCACAGAAAGATCTCACACAGGCTTTTGCCCTCTCAGAGCTAATCTTTTTAGCAATTACAGCCTTTCTTCCAGGGCCTACCTCAGCTGTAACATTAAAATTCCCAGTACTGCTTTTCTCTCCAAATTGTACATTTCCTATTTCTTTCTTCCCTACTACTTCCCTTTCATTGTAGACCTATATAAGTGATCAGTCTTTACCATGTCACAAATTTATTATTATATTGTATTAAATTTTCTCCCCCACCCAAAGAAGCTCACTACTTTCAATTTTTTTTGTTTCAGTCAAGTTCTTAGGCCAAAAGTAGTAGGTACAAGGTTCTTTGACAAAAATGTTAGAGGAGAAGCTACTAGTCCATTTGTTTTAAAAGTTATTGCTTCTCTATGAAACATCTGGTTCTGGATCTCCACAGTATAGATTAGTTTCATCTCTACTGTCTTCCAGGTTCCTGTTAGAATGGCCTGTTATGCTTTGCTTACAGTATCAAACCACTTTCCTAGTGTTACAAAGTCTTGTACATTTTGTTCCCAAATTACATGATCAGGTTTCACAGTAACAGCTAACTCTAACTCTCTGGTCCTAAGTTCTGTCTGAGCTTTTTTTTTTTTTTTTTTTTTTTTTTTTTGTCTGTGGTAAAATACTATAACCAAGGCAGCTTATAAAAAGTTTATTTGGGCTTATGGCTTCAGAAGGATAAACAGCCTCTCATAATTAAGCATGGCAGCAAAAGGAATTAACTCTGGGCTCAGAAATCATATCTTCAACTACAAGCAGAGAGAGAGAGAGAAAGGGAGAGAGAGAGTGACAGAGAGACAGGGACAGAGAGAGGTATACATATAGATATTGAGATAGATAGAAATGATAGATAGATTGATAGATAGATAGATAGATAGATGATAGATAGATAGATAGATAGATTACTGTATACATAGATAATATATAGAGAGTACCTGGAAAGAGAGAGAGTGCATAGAGACTGAAAGAGAATGAAAAAACTACAAATGGGGTAAAACTATAAAGCTCTCCTAAATAGACTTCTTCCTACAAGGACATTTTTTTTTTCTACGCTTCCCAAATAGTGACACTAACTAGGGAACAAATGTTAAAATGCCTGAGCCTATGGATGACATTTTTCATTCCAGATACCACACAGGAAAAGCCTCTTTAGCAGGTCCTAGCCACTGTGCAAGCTATTCTGCCACTTGGACCATATGTCCTAGGAGATTCCATCAAACTTGAGGTGTCAGCGGAAGTTAAAGATGCTAGGTACTCTCTTGGTACATTTTCAAAGCAGACTTACAATGAAGGCTCTTTGAAGTGTGGGACAAAGTCCTGACATCATTCATAAACAACAATCCTCCCTTTGAGAAACAGCTTTTGGCTTGCAACTGAGCCTTTATGGAAACTGTCTGCCTGAGGACGATCCATGAAGTTGCCATGTGACCTGTCAGGCACATCATAACATAGTTATTTGATCTGCAGGCTAATAATCTGGACATAGATAGCAGTAATCCATCATCAAACAGAAGTAATATATACATGATCAGACCTGAGGAAGTTTTAAAACATGAATAATTTACAGGCCAAAATACCGTAAATGTATTCAGTTAGTTTCTATAATGCCTTTTTCTCTAAGCTCTACCTATGGACTCATGACATGTGCACTATTATTGACTGATTCAGGAAGAAAAACCTAGGACCTATTATACAATTGTTTCTATGCAGGTTATACTATGCAGGTATCATGCCAGAAATAGGCAGATGAAGAGTGATAGCCTCTTTGTGAGATATCCATGAAAGACAGTAGTGATAGGAAATATCTCCAGTAGGCAGAACTTTGAGCAATATGCATGGTCACTCATTTTGCTTAAAAGGACAAATGGCTAGATGTGCAATTGTATAAGGATTTATGTATTGCAGCCAATAATTTGGCTGGAGAGTCAGGGAGTTCTAAGAATTTTGATGAGAAAATTGATGATAAAGATATTTAGGGAAAGAATATATAAACATATCTTTAAATATCTCCAAATGCACAAAGGATAGGAAGATATTTTTGTCATTGTGGCAAGAATGGAGATAATACAAGGGCTCAGAAGCCTGGACTTTCATTAACAAAGACTATGTAGGCTACAATCTTCCGATATCTGTGTCTCTCAAATAGCACCATTCTCTAGATCAGACAGCATTCTGATGGCACACATCCACGGGATTAAGTCTGTGGGAAAATGTACCCCCACCATAGGACAGTTCATAAATAGTGGTGTATATACTTCAAGAATGAAAATTGTCCCTATAGACAGAGAATCATGGCCAGCTGAGGTGTTTGCTGAGGGTAGAAGGAGTATGAATGGGTGGTAGAATTAGCTATTTATAAATATGAGCTATAGACATATTATCAGTTAGAGAGAAGAGGATTTTAATAACCATGTTTGTTTCTTTTCTATTTTGTTAATAATAATTTTGTGTGTACTTTCATATAAATCAGGCTGAGAGCTAAGTTCCCTTCTTTAATTATTCTTTTACTATGCAACATTGCATTGATATTGCCAGTACTCAAATGCTATTAAATCCATATTGTTATCGTTAAGTTACAGGATATTAAAACCATAAAAAATGTTCCCTTGGGGAAACTATGTCTATTCTATAGAAGAAATTAGTATGGTTTGGTTTTATGTGGGATATATGGTGATGATGATATATATATATATATATATATTATATATATATAATATTATTGTCTCTGAGAGACAGAGACAGAGTCAGACAGAGAAACAGAGATACAAACATATTTTAGAGTTTATTGTTTATTGCCATTTATTCTGATGATCAACCAGATTGCACGTTGAGATACCTTTGAGAATAGTGAACATTCCCGTTGTCATGTTTCTGATTAACCGCAAGCCAATTTTTCCAATTACAAACCACACACACACACACACACACACACACACACATATATATAATCAGAAAGGGAAAGAGGAGAAGAAGAAAGAGGAGGACAATCTTTAGGTGTGCAGTGTTTATAATCTGGAATTCATCACTAGTGTCAGGGATTCCTAAATTTAGATGATTGGAATTATCCCAGAGGTGTGTGTGTGTGTGTGTGTGTGTGTGTGTGTGTGTGTGAGTTTTAGTAGTAGTAGTAGTTGTTGTTGTTGTAGCAATTATTTAACCATTGGTTCAAGGTTCTTCCCCGCCTTAGATCATTAAGTTCCCACATAAAAGGCACACAATATTTGTAATATTTATAATAAGCCTTGAAAGCACTAGAACTGGGCAAATATCTATCCTCTAAGCTATTAGTATCTACTTTCCTATCAATAACCTCAAATTATTACTTGCTGTGTTCCATCTGGGTCATTCTTAATTCCAACTGGCCAGTCCTCATGGTCATGTGTTCATGATTCACTTAACCAATGGCACCTTCCCTCTTTCCACCTTCTTCCTCCTCATGATCCTGCCTCAAACACCAAACCTGGAAGACGAAACCTCACCTATCTTCTCTTTCTGCCCAGCTATAGGCTATAGGCATCTTTATTGATCAATCAGGGATGAATTGGGGAGCAAGGTTACATAGCATCATTTGATCTATGTAAAGATCCTGAGACAACCAGGGACATTATTTAGCATTACAATACATAACATACATAACAACAGACCAAACCTCAACATGTGTATATTAGAGAGAGAGAGAGAGAGAGAGAGAGAGAGAGGAGAGAGAGAGAGAGACAGAGACAGAGAGACAGAGACAGAAAGTGAGAGAGACAGAGACAGAGAGAGGGAAAGAGACAGAGACAGAGTGAGAGACAGAGACAGAGAGAGTGAGAGAGACAGAGAGAGAGTGAGGCAGACAGAGACAGAAACAGACATAGATACAGACACAGAGAGACAGAGATGGACAGAGAAAGGGAGTTACACAGAGTATTATTAGAGTTTATTGCCATTTATTCTGATGATCAACCAGATTGTCTGTTGAGATTCCTGTGAGCAGAGCGAACATTCCCATTGTCACATTTCTGATTAACTATAAGCACAGCATCCATATTTCTAGAACAAGAATTTCCTATTACAAACCACCAATATCCACTACAGGAAAGACTTAGTACTAAACATAGAGTTAACTAAAGCAGAAAAGGACACATTCCTCCTTAGAAGGGAACAACACTATTACAGGGTAAAAAATCACAGAACCACGTATTCTTTGAGAAGGGTTTCTCAACACTTTTAAACCTGTCTTAGAAGTGAAGTTTTGGAAATCCTTAACAAGGTAGGAGTGCAGCAAAACTTATTCTTCTTTCTTCTTGCTTCATCACACAGTGGCTGCCGACTTTAGGGCTACAATCTGGAAATTTAGAATTCTGTTCTGTCTTGTTTTGTTCTTTTCAAGTCTGACCTTTGCTTTATCCAAATATCATTTTGTCTGTAAATACAAAAATGAGTGGCTGCCCACTCATGGTTGCAAAATGTTTGGACCACTTCAAACGATTTTCAGGCTGCCACAGGAACTCTTACTGGGCAAAGTTAATCTCTTGAAAATGTTTTACTATTGACAACTTTGCTTGCTGTAATTAGGCAAGTAAGGGAGTCACTCAGGAAGTGGTAACAATTGGGTATTATGCTTTCATCTCAAATAATTTCAAATATTAAATGTTCTTGGTGCAAGGCTTTAAAAAAAGGTCTCTGCATCTTAAAGTCCATTTGGACTCCAGTGGAATTGCCGAAGCCCAGCGTGTGCTAAAATGTTTTCGCATCCTTCGGTAATAAAATTGTGAACTCCTGTGGCTGCAGGGAATTTGAGACATTATCCTGTCCCAAACTCCACAGTCTGGGTTTTGGTAAGCAGGTCATTTACCCCATCTAAGACATTTAGGTATTATTACCTGCCTACTGTGGTGTTTAATAACCTCTCCATCAGAAACTACTTTTACATATCTGAAATATATTCTCCCTCCTTCTTCAAATTCTAGTGGGGAATATTTTTTTTAAAGTTTCAGGATTTGTACTTTATAGTAAATCTTCAGACGTGCTCTTCCTTTGGAATGTAGAATGAGGTTGTTTGGACCTTTAACACTCATCTCAAAACTGCACACAGCACCCACAAAATGAACAAGTGGAATGCTGACCGGTGACTATAGGGTTAAATTTAAATGTATTCTTGTCTTTAAGTTCTTGTCTTTAAATTCCATATCTTTTAGAATGTGCATATCTATACAAAATTTACAGCTTTTCTAATGTTTTATACCAAAAGGAAAAACCACTAAGAGATTAATTTTTCCTCACTGATTCATTGGAAGTGATCTATTGGTACCTTTGAAAACAGTGTGCAAGACAGTGAGCGTCAGTCCTAACAAGGCACACATTCACTTTGGATACTTTGGCCCAAAACAGAAATTCTGGCCCAGGGTCTGTATCTCAAGACACCTGCTCTCTGGTTTGGTTTGGTTGTTGGTTTGGTTTGGTTTGGTTGGTTTGGTTTGTGGTTTGGTTTGGTTTGTTTTAGTTTTCTGACATAATCCAGAACTGACAATCCTGACCTAGTCTTCTTGACGTTTCAGATTATAGGTATAACATTCAAGATATACTTATGCATGGAATACAGGATCTACTCTCAGAAAAAACTCCATGTTGTAATAAAGAGTAGAGTATGTGAGGTCTGAGGATTTAAATAATATCATTTTTAGTAGATTATATGCTTTATCATTATTTTGCCTTGAGTTGTTATATTATAATAGCACTGTTAGATTCAGTCAATTGACCATTTTTCTTATGAATACTATATATAATTATGAATTTTGGGTTTTTAGAATGACAATTTTATCAGCTATAAATATGAAACATACATTTAAATAAAAAATTCTTACAGAATGTAAATTCTTGGGAGCCTCCAGTTTTCAATTTAGATGCTTGTTCCAATATTGATTTTGTATTGCAACTTTAGAAATAAATCTTGATTTAGGGTTGACAGCATCATGCTTTAAATATATTAGATTGTTTTAGCTCTGACAGTTTATTTTTCCAGTTGTTCTGCTGTATAACAATATCGCCTAGTGTGTAATCTCTTTAGAACACCAGTGTTTAAATGAGGGATGAGAAAAAAAAAAAGACTGATTGTTGGCCCTCAGGCACCAAAGTAAGGATGCTTATCAGATTATTTTCTGGCTTGAAACCATGCATGAGGATACTTGTATCTCTTACCTACATTGTTGTTCTCATGTTTCTCGGGAGATAATATGAATGAATAACTGTCCTTTCAAAACTATGAATAGAAACTCGGGGCATTCTCTTTCTTTGTAGTTTGGGAGAAGTGGTCTTTTGTAAAGAATTACAGCAGAGCTTCCAGTATGCAAAATGTCAAATCTCATCCAGAGGTAACTGTCTCAGCGCAGTTCCAAATTTGGCTGAGAGTCTAGCAGGGATCTAAATGGCAATCGCCCTTTGACTCCATCCCAGGTACACCAAACCAATGCTGTTCCATTTTGGTTTGTCTCTCCTTGATCTTCCCATCCTCATGAATGCTAAGCAACTACTTTATTACTGAGCTATATTCTCAGCCCTGGGTATACTTACATGTACAGAATACTTATGCTTTGACAAAGAGTTCCAACATTTCTATAACTTTCTTACAACCATTCTGGATAGTCTCTAAGGTGTAATACATTTGGTAAGGAAAATCCCTTTAAAAGATCATGCAGTAGAGCCCAGTACTTTGTGCCATTTGTAAATCCAGGAAAAAAAATGCACTTATAATGATTTGAAAGAAAAGCTTCAACCTGGCATTGCAATATAAATAGAGACCAGTTTAGGAAAGAGACATTGGAAAGCTCTAGAAATTTCTATCAAGATGTGATCACTTATCTACATGTGAGTATCATTGCAATTAAAATGCTTTGCTGGACAGAAGAATTGGTATTGTTTGCCTAAGGTTAGGAGCTATGGATTTCCAGGAGAGGAAGTTCTCAGTACACCTGTACAGATATCTCAAAAGAAAACGTCATTTGTAAGGCACTATTTGTATTTTTTAACCATTGATTACTGGACAATATGACACATTTATTTTGTTTAGGATTTCAGAAATAGTAATTAATTTCTTGTGTGTGTGTGTGTGTGTGTGTGTGTGTGTGTATGTGTGTGTGTGTGTGTGTGTGTGTGTGTGTGTGTGGTATGTGCATGCACTGGGAAGCTCATGCACAGGCCATAGAAAAACTTGGCAGGAGACAGTTCTTTCTTTCTATCATACAGGTTCCAGGGATGGAACCGAAGGCATCAGACTTGGTGGGAAGCACATTTACCTGCTCAGTCATCTCTCCTGCCTGCAGGATGTCAGAATTCTTAGAGGGAGATTAAGTCTAGCCTGCAGTGAGTTGTTCTGAAAATTGCTCTGCCTCTTTAAGAAGATTGACATGAATTGTGAGCCTCTGCTTTGTTTTCAAAAACAAATGAACACATTTCCCATTTAAATAGTGGTCTTCACTGTCTGGCCTTTGAATAAATGCTGGGAAAGTGTCTGATGTGCATGTATTTATCTTACAGCTTGACAAATGGAATTAATGCCAAAGTGTTAAGCCATTACAGTGTAGGGGAATGGAGGTCTTACAAATACATTTGCTATTTCACTTTCTCTGCATGTTCTGTGCATTGAAGGCTGGGTTAATGATATCCTCAGAAATTGTATGGTCTATTGAGTAGTGACGGCAGTGAAATATGGTTGGCCAAAGCATCCAGGGTAGCTTCCTGTGGTAATAAATTGAAAATGTTGGAGAGATAAAGGGTGGGAGTCAGGGATAGGCACAAAGGAAAACATGACACAAAAAAGCTCTTGGTATTTACCACCACCTCCTGAATGTGGCCCAGCAGTTCTTCCTTTAGACTTTTTGTTTGTTTGTTTGTTTGTTTGTTTTAGACTCAGAGCTGGTCTTAGGCAGAGATTTCTGTGGCTGCTTTCTGCAAGGTCTTCCCTTATTGCTTACCTCATGACAGCATCTGCAGATCTGACTAAGTCTGTCTCCATTAACATCCTTAGATACATTCCACTTGTTCTCACAGAAGAACACTCATACTGAACATTCTTGGAGAAGCAAGAGTCCTTTTTTCCTTGGTGAATCCCCCTCTTTCCTGTCCTTTATTTCCCCATGCTCTTTCTCACCATCAATTCATTTGATCCCTCCTTTTTGTTTTTTTTTTTTTATTTTCTATTTTAAGGTAAACCTCTGCCCTAACTTTCTATCCCTGAGAAAAAAACAAAGCCTTTGGGCTAAGTGAAATCAAAGCACCATTGTTTGTAGAGCAAAATTGAGCTCCCCTATGTGGGAAGAAATCTTTGGAATGTTTTTGATTATCAGTGGTCCTTGCTTTACATCACCATGTTGGATGGAGAATCTATACTGTTACTCAATTTTATATTTCCAGTTTGCATCTTTCTTTGTTGAGTTTCTATTGAAGATTTATCTATTTTTAATTTTAAGTATTTTGTATTTTAAGTGATTTGCCTGTTGATCTATCTGTGCCCCACGAGTTTTATATTGCCAACAGATACCAGAAGAGGGAGCCAGAACCCCTGGAACTTAAGCTTCAGATGCTTGTGAGTTACCATGTGGATAATGGGAATTCAACCCTGGTCCTCTACGAGAGCTATCAGTGCTCCTAACCACTTTGCCATCTCTCCAGTAACTTTTGCATTTTTATGCAAGTCTTCTGTTTCTGAAAGCAAGAGTCACTTTCATACCCTCACCCCAATACCTAGATCAATCACTGGGGAGAAGATGTACTATGCATGCTTCATTTGAGTTGTATTAGAGAGAATCTTTTACTTTCTTTGAACTAAATTTCAGTCAAGTATGCATCCTGCGTGCTGGCTTGCCAATCTGACTAAGATGAAAGGTTTCCTGTATGCTTTGTATTTAAAATTACTGTTTTTTCTTTGGTGGAGAAAAAAAAAAAGATGGAATCATCCTTGAACTTATCTTTAAATTGAAACACTAGAATGATTAAAGATTTGGTATTATTTACCTATCAAAAGTTATTTTCTATTGAATATCCTTCCTTTAAAATATTCAAATTTTCTAAAGCCACAGTGCCAGATAATCTAAATCCGTAGGACATAAAGCAGCAATTTCATTTGATGCTAGTATTATATCCTTAGGTTTTCCTATAAAGGGAGTCTATGAGAAATTCACAGAGCATAAAGAAGAACTACTATTTTAGGATCTACTGATACATTTTTGAGGTTTTCCTTGGTTGGGAAAATTAGCATGAACAAAATAATTGTTGATGGCTGGTGTGTGCTGTGTTCTAAACTAGTGTTTACCTGTGGTCTCAGTTATAATTACTATATATTTAAATCTCAGCTTAGAATTTTGGAGAAATAGTGTTGGAAAGGTCTTCATTATCAGTCAGCTTATCATAATGCTCACAGTGTTAAAACAGCACTTGAAATTAGATAGTAGAGACCTGAAATGAGATAATATAAAATTGATCAAAACCTGTATTTCAAAAACAGCTTTTTCAATAATCCAAAAAAATACACTTGTATCAAAGTGGTTTAGGATTATCTTATACATGAGCACTTAAAATCAGGCAAGCTGTTCTCTGCTTCATTATAAAACTTAGAAGGATAGATAAGTGTATACATGTCATACATGGAAAACTAGATACAGTAGATCAGGAGAAAAACTACAGGGATAAACTGATTTACTGACTGAACCTCAGCTCAGTAGAAGGAAAATCATTGACTGCACAGGTTTATCAAGATTCTGGGACAGCATTTCTAGCCAAGGGGCAGACAGGCACTTCTTGAGGGACAGAGAGGTGAGCATCAGTGAGATGTTGGAGAAGAGACTCAGTAGGAGCCAAATGGCAAGAAGGAGGAGAGTTCACAGGCAAAGGATGGATGGACTCGAATATTGATGGAGGTCTGCATTCATTCCTGAAATGGTCCTAGCTCCATTCCCCACAGACAGCATCCTTCCCAGAAACACACAGCACTTAGCACCAGTGTTGTTTATTGTAATTGGGGATTTCTGAATTTGAGAGCTTAATAGGTCATTAGTGTTCCCATCAGGAACCCTTTAAATTCTGTTTTGCTCTTGTTGGCATATGTTGAGTTCATACTCAAATCGTGAATGATGTATCCCAGTTACTTTTTGATTTCAGATATCATTTCCTCTGGAAAGAGTAGGTTGTTTTAGGTTTCTGGTCTCTCCACTTGTCAAATCAACAAGGACAGCAAAAAAACAGCATGAAGATTAAGGTGGGAGAATCCTTTCTTAACAGATTCAAGTTCCTGGGTTCCATCCTATCAATGAGTTAAACTAGGTTTGTTGGGATATACCTATAATCTCAGAACTGGGATGCAGGAGGATTTAGAGTTCAAGTCCAGCTTCTGCTAACGGGCAGAGATCTTACATTAAAAACAGAACAAACAATTTAATACAAAACATTTGTTTTAAGAGTGTTTTGTGGTTTTGATTTCTGTTTTACTTTGACTCAGCAGACCTGTTAGAAGATGGGGGCTGAGCTGAGTTACTGCTGAGTGCATATAACCTGAATGGGGAGCATCAAAACATAAGAACAACAGTTCAACACTAGCAGAAGGACATCGCCACTCACTAACATGTTTTCAATGCAAGAATGGTTCCTAATAGTGGACACACCCAAGTTATTATCTGAAGAATGAGTCAGAAACTAAGAGAAAAAAATCGCAAGACATATATTACAGAACAATATTTTTATTTTTGTATTCTTTAGAACCTCAGCAAGACCTGCATTTGTCTCTCTATACCCCATCAGCAATAGAGTGTGATGATATTAAATTCTCTGTGTCCTGAGTTGTAAGGGGAGTGCTTAGAATGGTTTTCAATGTTTCTCTTATGGGTTAGCTATTGTTGCTTTTGGTCTCCCCTGGACATGTGAAGATAAATACCTAACAAACCGTACAGTCACATAAGAGATATTGTATTACCAGCAAAGCCGGACTGACTCCAAAGTAAATAACACACCACCCAAATCTACCTTGTCAGGGGCTTATCAAAGTAGAGTTTTTGTTGTTGGCAATGGGGACAGGCCTTGTTTTCCTGTGCTTAAAAGAAAGGTTTTACATCGGAAACAGTAAAAGTACACTTGGATGACAATTGATTTCTCTTTGTCACATCCCAGCTGGATATGAATCCCCTGATTCTCCAAGAGGGCAGCAAGTTCCTTCTTAGCTCAGATCCCTAGGACTGTGGACTGCCCCACTGGCAAACCTCTGTTGCCCAGAGCTCTGGCTATCAAAGGCGGCACGGTAGAATCTGCTGTTCTTGCTCTTTCTCAATCCTCCAAATAAACTGATTACTTTGATCCCTAAAGCTTGGAATTGGACATTTCTCAGCCATCTTAAATTTGCTTCCTCTCCGTTTTGATGAGAGGTATTTTATTTTATATATTTTTTAATATTTGTCTGTTTTTCAAAGTGTCAAATTGAGAACAGGCAGTGGGGCTGTCACCCTTTGGGTGTCCTGCAGGTATTTGAGTCTCTTGCAGAGACATGTACCTACTTAACAGGAGTGCTTTTATCGTGAAAGCTGCCCACGTCACAGCAGAATGCATTTATTATAACATTAAATGACTAAAACTGTTTATTCTGTGAACATAATGGTTCTCTGTGTCTTCAGTTCATCTTAATCTGTTTTAGTGCCTGCCTTTTCTCAAAAAAACCTCTTTTGAATGCAGAGTTTCTCATTTCATAGAATAGCTGGAAGAGGAAGAAGAATAAAACAAAATTAGCAGTTGATCAAGAGTACTTTAGGCTGCCACCCTTTCCATTAAGGATTTGATTTGATGTGAGCGCAATGCTTTTCCTGATACATTATGATAGAATAACCCTGACAGAAAGTGAAACCAAAGAAAACTAAAACTTGATCTGAGATACAGCAGCCTGCCACCCTCCGATTAGCATTTTAATTTGATGGGAGCAGTGTGGTGTCTTGGTCTGAGTTCCCAGGAAAGGCTTTCTCATTTAAGAGTGTCTTCCCCTTATCAAGGAATCTTGAGCTCTTTTAGAATTTATTTATTTATTTTTTAAAGATTACCTCTGCTGCTTCCCTGGTGGCAAAGGAAGGTGTTTATCAGACACTGCTTCACAGCAGCAATCTATGGCTGCCTTTTGATGACAACCGTAAGACTTCATCAAGACTAACGTATGCAGCTACAGAAAAAAAATATCCATGTGAATATATTCCTCTGAAAATACCTTTGTTAGAGTGGTGTCCTGCAAAAAGAAATGAGTTAACAGTTATTTTTTTATACCCCCCCCTCACACACACCAACCACCACCACCACACACACATGTACAAGCACACACAAATAGAATAGGGGAAACAATGAAATCCTATGGACACCCAATTCATTCATTACCAATTCAGGGTACCACATTAGCCTTGTGGTACCAGACTGAAATCAGATGAAACAAAGGAAACCAAACCAGCATTGGCTCTCCACATCAACGTTCTCGTGCACACCAATCTTGGTGCCTCCCATGCTGCCAGCTCACTTTCCTTCTCTTCGGCTTCCAAAGACTAGGCTATTTGATGACTGGGCTTCATGTGAGGGGCTTGGGTTTCAGAATCAGTTTCTTTTATGTAATTATGTTTTCTTTAGTGTATCATTCTTTCCAAGTGCTTCAGGTTTATCATGAAGAAACCCTGTGCCTACATTAATGTCTTAACCTGTGTCTCCATGTGTTAGCTCAGTTTTTCCCCAGTTCCCTCTCAACTAGATCTTCTAAGTCTTTAACTAATGAATTTCAGCAGAAAGGAATGGTATTACTCTGAAGGACAAGCAGAATTAAGGAAAATGGGATGAGAAAGAGCCTGCATTCTGGTTGCCTAATGTCTTATCAGCTGTGGGTAAGGAATGTCAGCACAGTTAGCCATGCTTGGTGGGAAGCTTGCCTGTGTCTAGATAATATTCATTTTATAGAGAAATACTTCAAATAGGAATATCAAATAATAGTCCATCATGGTTAAGGGTTGATAGTACATGGTCATAGTCCTTTCCCTGAGTCAACTCTGTAGATTCGTGGGAATCCCAAAAAGGATAACTTTTTGTACAGTACAAACATCTTAACTTCCCATGCAATCCTTGGGAACTAGAGTTCACCTTCATCACATAGCCCTATCTAGTGGCCATTAGGATTCATCCTATGATTTCATTTAGGCTCTTTAGGTTCTTTTGAGATGTAACTACAGAAGCTACAATCACATATGGTTATTGCAAAACCACAATACAGACTTCTGGAGAGAAGCCCATGTCCATGTTCTTGGGTCCATGCTTTCTCTGACTTCAGTGGTTTTTTGTTTGTTTGTCTGTTTGTTTGGGTTTTTTGTTTGTTTGTTTGGTTGGTTGGTTTTTGTCTGTTAAATCCTGTGCTTAAATCTATGGTTAATACATAAAGTTACTACATAAATCTTAATACATAAAGTCCACTGTGCAATAATAAAACAAGCTTGCAGTACCCAGAAATCATGTGGAAATCTGGCATAGTAGCTCCTACTTGTAATCCTAGATCTGAGGGGGTTGTAGATAGGAGGATTTATGGGGTTCCTGGGTAAGCAAGCATAACTGAATCACAAAATCCCAGTCAGGCCAACAGATCCAGTCAAAAAAGATGTGGGGACAACCTTAGTAACACCATTCACAATTGACTTCTGTCTTCTAATACACCAATAACACACACACACACACACACAACAACAGAGAGAGAGAGAGAGAGAGAGAGAGAGAGAGACAGAGAGAGACAGAGAGAGACAGAGAGAGAGAGACAGAGAGAGAGAGAGAGGAGCAGACAAACAGGACAAACAGACACAGACACAAACTCACACACAGGCACAAAGGAACAAACAGATATACAAATTCTCTCTCTCTCTCTCTCTCTCTCTCTCTCTCTCTCTCTCTCTCTTCTCTCTTTCTCTTTCTCTATGTCTCTTCTTCTCTCTGTCTCTTTCTCCATGAACTACAGCTTCAAATTGACTCATCCTGAGATTCTTTTCTGCAAGGAAATGTGAGGGGATTCTGGCTTTGCCTGAGAGGAGAAAGTCTCTGAATTCATGCCTCTGTCTCCATGTAAGCTGCTACAGGGATCTGTGTCACCAGGCCAAGTCCTACCTCCACCACCCTTCTTTCCAGTCATTACCTCACGAACTAGGATCACAGTATGCCGCCAATGGGTCACATTTTTTTTAAATACTCAGGCTCTCCCACAGAGGTTATCTCAGGGGCTTTCTTTTGTTTCTCTGAGCATGTGCAAATAGCCAGTGCATTTTCTGTCCAGCTCAATGTTTGGAGTCAGTGGGTATGTGAAATCTTTAGACACAAATAAAGCTATTATTTTTATGGCTATCAAATTTATCCAAAGGTATAAATCCTCTTTGATTTTTTTTTTTTTTTTTTTTTTTTTTTGCCTGTCATGTAACAGAGGTGGAGTTCCAGCTCGTTGTACTTTTCCACTTTTCTAAGATGTGGCGTTAAAGTTTTCTTTTCAAGATCATTTCTCATATGCATATTCCCTAAGACTCTTTTCACATCAAAGTTCTACTTTGAAGCCTTCTAGCGAAGTAGCAGGCAGGCAGTCTATGACAACAGTCATAATTTAGGTGCATTGCTTTATCTGAGGAAAGGAAAAGTTTCATCCTCATTTAAATAGCAGTTTTAAAGCCTAATTAATGAAATTGATAGCTTTATGTATGTAAATTGCCACAACAGAAGAAGGGAGTATGCTAAGTGAGGTTGGAGGGGTTGCCTGCGAGTCTGTTCCTCTATTATAGTGATTCTGTAGTAAGCAGATGAGTATGCTCCCAGTGTGTTTTCACGTGGGTTTAAATTCTCATTGTTGGCATTGCTTTTAGGCTCCGCCCCACAGTTACCTGGCAACAGCCAGGTGTGCCTGACTCACTATAAAAGAGGCTGCTTGACCTCTCCTCACTCTCTTCTCTTGCTCTCTTCCCCCTTAGCCTCTGTCCCTTTTCTCCCCATTCCCCTCCCCGCTCTCCATGTGCTCATGACAGACCGCTATTCCTATATTCTCCGCTCCCCCCTTTCTCTGCCTTTCTCTGTCTCTACTGCCCCCTCAACTCCCCTCCCCATGCCTATTTTATACTATGTGTCCGGTACTTCAGGGAAAAAGAGATGCATCAGCATGGGCCTACTTAGACACCCCTTTCTCCTGCACTATCCCCGGCCTTTACCAAGCGAATCTCTGGCTTTTTCTTTTTTTCTTTTTCTTCTTTTTTTTTTTCTTTTTTGTTTTTTCGAGACAGGGTTTCTCTGTGTAGCCCAGCTGTCCTGGAACTCACTCTGTAGACCAGGCTGGCCTCGAACTCAGAGATCTGCCTGCCTCTGCCTCCCAAGTGCTGGGTTTAAAGGCATGCGCCACCACCGCCTGGCTTCTTTTACTTTTTATAAAACACAACACTCATCAGAAGTATCTTCTTGAAGAGGTATTTATTTATTTATTTATTTATTCTTCTTTCATATATTATATGCTGACCGACCAGTTTCTCCTACCTCCTCTCCCCTTAGTCACTCTCCCTCCCTACCACCCCTCTACCTCAGATCCTGTTGCAGGATATTTGATCACACTTAACAAAGATCCTCTTGGAGGAGATCTTTAAATGTTTAGAAGCTAAACAGCCACTCTCTATGGAGATGAGACTTGTCTCACATTTGAAAATCTCTCCTGTCCATGCCTTATGCATGAGTTTCAGAAATACCCCTAAAAACCTAATTCTAGAAAAAATAAATAAATCTCACTTAGCCCAGGGTCAGTGATTAGGACATATAATTCAATCCAAAACAGTTAAAAATGTTTTAATATCTTTCAGTTATACTATTAAACACTGTGTGCTACCTTGAAATATTTGTATTCATGTAGAATTTAATGAATATATATATCATTTATTTGTAAGTTTATACTAGATATTTATTTGTTAGATTGAACAAGTCAAAATTTCTGATATTAGATGATGCTTTCTCTATAAATATGGGCATTCTGTATGATTCAGTGAATTAGATGTAAGAGTAAATGTAATTTCATTTGTTATATAGGCATCAAAACTAGCTTGGCATAGTTTTTCTAGTGACTTCGTTTAAAAGAAATGGTCTCATGTAGTTCGTACTGATCTCAGACTTGCTATGTAGCTAAGTTGAGCATGAATTTCTGATTCTCCTGCCTCTACTTCCTGAGTACTAGGATTAGAGACATGTTGCACCATACCCAGTTTCTGTGGTTCTGGAGAGCTGACCCAGGCCTTTGTGCATGAGAGAAAAGGATTCTAAATCTGAACTACACCCAAAGACTATATATTAATCCTGTAAATAAATTTGGTGAAATGTATGGATTTCTGCATAGAAATTCAAAGTAGTCCTATCATTTAAGAGCCTATGCTTATTTCAAAATTTTGTGGAGACAGATACTATAGAGCCATCGGGCATGTGCAGGATGCCTGCGGCTTAGAGAACTGATTTAAGGATAGGCACCAGGCCTGGTATCCACAAGGATTTTTAAATGGCCACCTTTAGGAGAAAAACTGCAGTCTAAGGACATTAAGAGTTTATCCTCTAGATAATTAATGGTCCCCAATTGGCCTCTCCTACCTTCTCTATTTGAGCCTCTGTGTTTTGTCTTGTGGAGAAGGCAAGAACAATTATTCTTTCAGATCCCTTAACTGTATACCTTTACCTGAATTTCATCTCTGTCCTAATCTTCAGATTCTTCCAACTGTGTTATTTGGTCTGCGAGACCAATTTTTTTTTTGGCCATCAGAGGAAACCTTGGGCCTGAACCTCAATAAGGACCATCGGATAGAGTGCTGAGATATAAAAAACAAAACAAAACAAAAAACCTCTTTGTTTTGAGGGCTTACCTTGAGAGAATAAATAATGTAATGGGCTCTTTCAAAT
Organism: Mastomys natalensis; assembly: GCA_021653895.1. NCBI lineage: Eukaryota > Metazoa > Chordata > Mammalia > Rodentia > Muridae > Mastomys > Mastomys natalensis. Next base: position 55,252 of record JAJTUV010003386.1, on the reverse strand, counting down.
GAGCACTTCCCTCTGCCTATCTTCCTTTGCCTCTTTGAAATGCATGGTGACAATACATTGATATTACTGGGGTTAATGACTGACTGATTAACAACAGCGAGCACATTTGCAGGCAAATGAGCTGTAATAATTGTTGCAGGAACTCCTTTGAAGAAATGTTTTAAATAGGTCTTTAAGAGCTCTAGAAATGGCCTCTTGCTCTGTCCAGACAAGCCCTCCCTATTTGTTTGTTTTTGTTTTTCAATCTTTTTTATTGTTGTTGTTCTATGCTTTGGAGAATGGAGGAAGAGAAAAATCTCACCTAGGTTAACCTAGGTTATCTGAAAAGTACACAGGTTGAGATCTTTCTTATAAAGTATTTCAGGAGCTTGATCCAGCTGTGTATACTGCTAGTTGCTTTGATCTGTCGTCTAGATTTCTCTCCCTTTGAAAAAAAGAATAAACTAGAATTAAACAATAGAAAGGCTTTTATAATTTGGATTTGGAATTTCCTTAAAGTCACCCATTAAATGAGTCATCATCAGCTTAGACTCCATTCCATTGATGAAGCCCTTGGGATATAAGAGGTGCCTAAGAAGAGAAAGCCATGGCAAAGTGCCAAAGCCCTGGAATGGGCACGATGTGACTTTTCCATTCCACCACATTCTACCCCATTTCTCTTTTCTTTCTTCGTTTTCTAAAATTATTTATTTATTTTATGCATGTCACTATCTTCAGACACACCAGAAGAGGGCATCAGATGCCATTAAAGATGGTTGTGAGCCACCATATATTTTCTGGGATTTGAACTAGGGACCTCTGGAAGAGCAATCAGTTTTCTTTTCTACTCAATTACAAAGAGTTAATACATTCTTTTTACCCCAGACCTCCTTATGATTTACTGAGAGAGCAGTGGAGCCAAGAGACCATGGCCAGTACCACTTTTAGTTGAAATCACAAGCCAAAATTAAATCCATTCTCACCCCCGCCCCCTTTAGGATGATGACCTCTGAAATTTTGCTATAGCAACAGACAAGTGACTAACACAGAGACTCAATGATCCTGTTTCCCCAGGTTTTAGAAAACATTCAGCATTTATTTTAGGAATTTGAAGGGGTGGCATTAAGCAATTTCTTTACAGACCTTAAATGTAGAGAGTTACAAAAAAGAGAGTTTCTCACATTTTTAAAACCAGTTTGATAACTAGTAGTGCTCAGACCCTGAGGTGACCAAACCTCATCAAATTGAGATTGAGTCCGCCTTCTCTTACCCTTAGGAACCAGAGCTTTGATTATGTATAATTGCCAGTGTGACTATGGACAAAATTTCGTATGCATCAAAAATCACCTGGGGATTCTAAAAATGAAAGGGCTGCGGGGGTGCAGCTCAAGAACGTCCAATTTAGGAGGTCCTGATGTGGCCCTCCAATCTGTATTTCTAGAGGGCAAAAGTGAGTACAGGTACTTCATATTCCAGGACTGTGCTTTGAAAATTATCGTCTTGATAGAGATCCAAATTGTTACCTCCTAAGGTGGAAGGATGCCAATTGGTAGTTCTAGCCCCTCACACTCTAAAGATTGTCCATCCTCCAAATTCCCTGGACATGTATGGGTTGTTTATAGAGAAAATATCTAGCCATCTACCTGCCATATTACAACACTTGATATATTCTCGATATTTCTTCTTACTCCTCTTCTCATTACTTCCCTTTGTTGTTGACTATATAGTTATTGCTACACAGGGCCAGCTGGCCTTGTAGTCACTTTGTAGCTCAGGTTAGCCCCAAACTCACAAGAACCTTTGAACTTTGGCTTCTCAAGTATTAGGATTGCAGGCCTGTGCCACCACTTCAAATCTGTTTCCTCTTTATCTCTTGCTCTTTTTTTTTTTTTTCAATTTTATTTCTTCTATATGGATCTATTGCCTGCATGTCTATTTGTGTACCAAATGTTTGCCTTGTGTCCACAAAAGCTAGATCTACTGGAGTTGGAGTTACAAACAGTTATCAGTTGCTATGTGGTTGCCTGTAATCATACATAGTTTTCCTGGAAGAGCAGCCAGGTTTTTTTTTAACCTCTTGGATGCTTCTCTTGCCCCTTCTTGTTGGTTTTGAAATACTCATACAAAATCACATGGTCTTTTGCCTGGCAAATTCCTGAAGATGAACATAAAGATAAGTTCCTAGAGTTACTGAGGGATCTTGCTGTCTTTGGAAGGGCTAATATATTAAGGTGTTTCAGGTGAATTAAATTATTATGTCACCAAAACTTGGCTCATCCAAATATTATTTCCTTGGTATTTTTTTCCATTACTCCATTTAAAGTATACACTCGACCCACCAAAGTATGATTGTTGTGCCATTAATACAAATGTTAAAAACTAGGTACAACTTCTTAGAGAACTAAAAGGAATTGAAAAACAAATGGACAAAGAGAGTTCCGTCTCAGTCCTGTTATCTCTGTGCTGGAGGTCTGTGACTAAACAAATGCTATTCGATGACCAAATGCTATCGATGGAGACTCTCTCTGACGCCAACATTGCCGAAAGAAAGCTAGAAAGATGAGTTTTTTGTTTTGTTTTTTTTTTTTTTTTCCAGGATGTCATCTGTTATAGGTTGGCTCAGCCATTAAGAGTATTGTTACTCTTAACCATGCAGGTTTGGTTCTCAACAAGCAATCATCCCAATTCCAGGTCTGATGCCCTCTTCTGGCTGCAACAGACACTATTCATATGTAAGAAATAAATCTGAAATAATGTAAAGAGTGGAGTTTCTGAAATGTTACCCTCACACTGCCAGTATGATTTCTCTCCCCCTTCCAGAAAACAAGAAATAAACTTCAATTACAAATCAGATAAAATTTCAAGGACACTAAGGCTGACTGACCTGCAGGGTCTCTGAGGATACCAGGAAAGCCTCAGATAGAGAAGGCAGAGTGCACAGATAGAGTGACTGGGATGACAGGATGGACTCACTCACAGTTCAAATTCCATCTTGGTAGCATCTCAAATCATTTGTTTTTGCACCAACTTGAAATGAAAAACTTCCAGCTGATGATCTTCTTATGTAACAATTCCCAGGATACCACAAGGAACTCTGACAAGAATTGAAGGTAGAATTTTCACTGCCTTGACTGGCACAGTCCATCCATCTGTCTGTCTATCCTCCCTACTCCCCCCACCACTATATTTTGTGAGCACCTGTTAACTTCTCTATTACCTTTCAGGCAAAATTTTCGGTATGGAACACAAAGAGTTTTTGGCCCAAAAATTATTTAAAGATAAATAACTAAAAAAACAAAGAATTCCCCAAATTTGGGATTCGGGAAATAAAAAATTTTTATTTGGGGAAAAAAAAAAAAAATTTTTTTTGGGGACGTTTTTTTTTAAAACCCCTTTTGGGCATTTTTTTTCCCCCCAAATTTTTAAAATTCAAAAAAATTTTAAAAAAAAAAAAAAAAAAAAAAAAAAAAAAAAAAAAATTTTTTTTTTCCCCCCCCAAAAAAAAAAAAAAGGGGTTTTAAAAATTTAAAAAAAAAAAAAAAAAAAAAATTTGGATTTTTAAAAAGGGTTTTTTTTTTTTTTAAAAAAAAGGGGCTTTTTTTTTGGGGTTCTTTTTTTTCCCCCCCAAAAAAGGGGTTTTTCCCAAATTTTTTTAAAAATTTTTTTAAAAACCCCCGGGGGAAAAAGAAGGGCCCTCTGGTTTCAATAGCCCAAAAAATAGAAATCTTTTAATTTTCAAGTCGGGGATTTACAGTTTCATGCTCTTTACCACATACTCCAAAACATTCGAAGTCTCCCGGAAAAATGCAGGCATAAAACTGGAGAACATTTTCATCTTTCAGTGAATGAGTATAACATCTTTAAAATGAAAAGCCCTGTTTTGTCAAAGTTTATCATCCTCAATTATAGTTTTTTATTGAAGTATTTAAAAATCTAATATCTAATGTACAGAAACCCTCCCCATGCATTTTTTTCTCCAGATCAGTAAATTTAGTCCCTGAAGTAACTTTTTCTACACAACAAAATAACTAATGTCTCCCATTGTTTTTAATTTACAGAGACTTTCCTTTGTGTTCTAAGAAATTTTCATAACCTCTCAAAACCCCGTTGTACTTTTTCCCAAATGTATCTGCTTGAAAAAGTGACTCAAAAAACCCAAAAGGCTTTAGTCCATCCAGTTCCCCAAAGACTGGAAAGTACGCCAAAGTCTAACTCGAAATCTCGAGCTCCCAAAACCCCCTACTCCAATTTCTTTGCTTTTTTCTTTATCTCTATTTTTTTTTTCTAATAAACTTTACATTTTAACCTAGCAGATGGATTTCTTTACTTTATAGCCAAAAAAAATCTTTAAGGTACAACAAATGCAATATAAGGAGACTGAAGGGGATTAGAACCACTTCCAAGTAAAAAAAGGGCTCAATTTTTGGGTTAAAAAATATAAGTACTCTTTAACTGAGTTACAACCATCGTTTTCTAAACGCATGCGTGGGGTCACAAAATGGTCCTGCGTTTCCCAAATGGGGCAATCTAGAGAGGAGTTTTTGGGGAATGGTTATTTAGTATCATTTTTATTTGTTTAAATGAACTCTTTTGCCCCCCAAAGGGCCCAGGCATATGCACAAAAAAATTAATAAAAACAAGACCAACTTCTCACAAGCTCTGAAAATCCTGGGTTTTTTGGGTTCTCAGTGAGTGTAAAAAGAAAAAAACAACGATACCAGGGTGCCTGGGGGGCTTGAAATCCATGCAAAAACAATTTTTTTAAAAAAAAAAAAAAAAAAAATACTGTCGGGTGTTCTCTTTTACAAGTGCTAGGTTTTACTGAGAACTATAACAAAATCCCTCAATCTACACAAAAAGGGGTCAAGTCAAAATGAAAGAAATGGTAATTTCACAAGGGGCTTAGATGTTAAGAAAAAAAAGGAAAAAGGAAGACAAAGAAAATTTTACAAAGTTCCCGAACAGGATTTCCCCCAGTTCAGATTTTTAATGACTGACAGCATTTATCAATATTTGGCAGTCTGGATGGCTCAGATTTAAAGTTTGGCCTAGTGACTATACAGGATCTCACGAGGAAAACCCCTCAAATTAGGTCTTTGCATTGTGGGGAAAGGTTTTTGGTTTTCACAATAAAGTTTGGATGTTATTGTGTTGATGGGCTTCGGCAAAAATGTACGGGAAAACCCACCAGAAACACCCGTGGTGAAATAAACTATAACCATAAATAGAGGAAATTCCCCCTCGGAGATCCGGTTTGTGGATAAAAGGGGAACCAGAAAAACCCAAAAAGAGGAGTAGGTTCTGGCAGAATAATTGAGGGGGAACGTAAAATGTATGCAAATTTTTGTAGATGGATGGTTTAAAAAAAATTTGATAATAGAAGATAGAAATAGATAGATAGATGTGGGTGGGGGAAGGATGAGGGGGGTGGGTGGAGGTGATAGATGATAGATTAGATGATAGTTTTGATAGATGGTGGATGGGTGATAGATGAAGATAGAAATAGATAGATAAGTTTGAGATTAGATGAGAATAATAGAGAAAAGATAGAGATATGAGATATAGATATTGATATATCATTATAAGTCATTCTTGTCTCCATGATAAAACTGGCCAAGGGGCCAGATCTGCAATTCAAATGGAAGCAGCGTTGATCTTTGGAAAGGGAAAGCACTCTGAAACTCCTTTAAAGGCAGATAACATTTTAAAATTTTTTTTGGTTATGCCTACCAAATTAGAATGACTTTTACCAGTTTATATTGTCCTGTTTTAGCTTGTTTGATTTCTTTTTTTTGGGAAAATGAGGTCCCCGCTGGAGTCATGACAGTCGTCTTTCAAAGGGTTATTTACGCATTTTAAAAAACCATATCACAAATATTTTTGGTGGGTGCAATTTAAAAAAAAATGAGGCTAAGTTTTGCAGAGATAGAGAAGAATTAAAAGGCTTGAAATTTTTAGCAGTAATGTTAAATGGTGGCAAAGGGAAAAGGGAAAAAAAAGATTTTTTTTTTCTAGAAAAAACATATAGAACTTCCCCCAATTTTCCGCATGCCAAGAACTTCTCTGGGGCCCTTAACAAAAAATCGATCCCACGGACTTTTAAAAATCTCATGTCCTTTAACATTGGGGGACAAAGACAAAAATTTTTAAACAAACAGCAAAAAAACAAAAATTCTTCAATGTCAAACCCGAACGAGGATGAAGGAAAAAGGCAGAACAGATGCATAGAACGGAACATTAGGGTGAAAAAAAGGGTCACTTTTTGACAACTTGGGTGGGAGGTGTTCATTGTTCTAGGTGAAATAAACAGTCCCCAAAGATCCAAGTCACATATTTCCAACCACACAATTCCCTTAAAATTCAACCAAACCCAAATTCTCTTTCGGATTTTTCATGGGGAAAGATTTTTTTTCGTCAGTGATTTAAGCTTGTCTGCAAAACATTTTATAACTTTTGTTCAATAAAACCGCAAATTTTCATTTGGAGCAATAATTTATTTTGGTCTATAGTTATCAATGTTTGTGTGTTTAAATTTTACCGGAAGTACAAAAAAACTTAAGATAACTATTGGAAGTGGGGGCTATAGGAGCAAACAAAGTCCCGAGGAATATGTGTGAGTGAATGACACGCATGTCAAGGATCCAGTGCCTATAGGGAAAATCTAAGTCTATCCCTATCAGACAAGGGAATTTAAAACCCTCCCCTAGACCTGGATGTATGTAGCAGAAAGGAGAAAGGCTGCGGCTTTGGGGTTCCTCGTTTCTCATGTCTGAGCCGGGAAACTCCTCCCTTACAGAGGTCTTTTTACAAGATTAGTAACCTCCCCTCCCCGTTTAGCTGTGTGAGGATAGGATAAACCCCCTTCTTGTTTTAGATGTATTAAATAAAAGCCCAAGTTTCTGGGTTGCTCTTGGTACATTTCACAGACCTTATGACCCCCCCAACCCTTTTCTGTGAGTCTCTCTTTTCTTTTTCCTTGTTGCTGGGCACCCAAAATGGGACAGGTAGTTTTGTTCATTAAGGAAATTTTAAACAAAAAATGAAACATTTACTCAAACAAGCTTTGGCTACATGGCTATATTAAAATACAGGGTCTTAAGGGGAAAAAAAGGGAGTAACTCCATTTTTCTGTGGGCTGACAAAGGGAACTATCCACTGTTATCAGACTGGTTTTAGAAACAAAACCCCAAAAGACAAAAAAAAATGTAAAACCCTAAGTGCCTAATCGAGCTCCCCTGAGCCCTCCTTGAAGTAAATCTTCAGATTTTACTGCAGGGTTTTAAAAAGAAAAAATAAAAAAGGGGGGAATGAGTAAAAGCTTAAAACTTTGGCCTTTGCTTAGCTTTCCTTAAGTGGGGGGTGGAGTAAAAGTTGTTTTTTTGTGCCCACAAAAGGGTTTCCCAATGCGCATGCCCCGAGGAATGGCGGGGCCAAAGGTTAGAAAACCCGAGAAATCCAAAAAGGGAATACTTTGGGGTTCTTGTTTTTTTGGGGTGTTTGTGTGTGTGGGGTGTGTTTTTTGGATCCTTTTTCCCGCACCTGCAAATTTTTAATTTGGAAAAAATTTTTTAGGGGATAAAACCCCCTTTTTGGACCTTTTTTTGGGGGAAATTTTTTTAAAAACCCCCCGGGAACGGGAAAATATTTTATTAAAAAAGTTTTGGTTTAAAAACCTGAAACCCAAAAAAACCCCTGGGCCCTCCTATTTCTCCGTTTCAGAATGTCCAGTTGACACAGGGCTGGAAGGATGAAGATGAGTCTGGAATGGGGTCTGAAGAATCACATCTGACCAGGAGTGAGGGGGATAGGGTGCTTCTATAAGGATCTCAGGTGTAAGCTCTCTTAGATGATCTTAGCTTGTGCAAACACTTTATTCCTAGTGGACCTGAAAGCATATGCATTATTCAGGATGAATTGGGGTAAAATATGGACCTTGGTGAGTGGGAAGGAATTTTCAGGGTGAATGAAAATCTTTTGGCTACAGTTTAAAGTTCTGTGAATGGCTCAATTGTATGGTGAGGCATTGTAGGAATCCCAGGTACTTGCTGGGTTTCTTAATAAATAAAGAGGAAATGGAACTTGTGGGTTGGTTGAGCTCTCCAGACAAACGACAAATTAAAGGGAAAGCCCTGCTGATAAAGGGAGTCTCCATTTTGCTCTGAGCTCAGAGGAGCTATCCGGTCATGGTAGACTTTGACCTTAATTTGCAGGGTTTCCCCACAAGGTTTCAACTATGTAATAATCAGGAGAGAGGGAGACTGGTGAAGACCCTGATACTATTAGAGTCCTCCTGGTCTGGATTTGTGTATTTTTGAGCAAGGGATGAGGTTTGGTTCCCCATGAAATATTACTCTTTAACCCTTGACATTCAGAGAATTCTGGCCTTTCCCCTCAGTTGTCACTTCTGGGAGCTATCTCATTTACTTTCCCTCTCTGTATCACTAGGACCCAGGACAAGAATTCTCTCTCAGACAGAAGACTTGAGAACACAATCCCATAGGAACTCCAGAGATGGCATTCTGCATTGCCACAGGAGACAGACTGAGCCTTTGTTTCAAGTTTCCTTTTTTTTTTCCCATTTCTGGAAATACAGGCAAATGAAGTGCTCGCCCTCAAGACCCCCAACCCCAGGCAGTGCCTAAGGAATTAATGACCAGCTGAGGTTAATGAGTCCCCACTCAGCTCTGGGCCATCAACTCTCCCAGCTGGCCATTAATCCCCTGGAAATGCCCCACGCCTTGGTAGTTACTCCTTAATTATGGAAGACATTAAGGATCAGGAAAGAATCCTAAGTGAATTGAAAGGCCATTTTTCACTGGTGTTCAGCACGGGACATTTAAGTCCAGGTGGCACCAGGAAGCACAAGCACAGCCGATTATGCCACCTGCTCCCGTGGAGGGCTCATCCATCTCTATTCTCTCCTTTGATCGCCCAAATTCAAGAAGGCTATTTAAGCCACTGCAAATCCAGGTCCTAGCAAATAACTGTGTCCTAGGGATTCTTGATTAAACCAAGGGCCAATATCCTGGACTCATTCAGGCCAGGTATATCTTTATCTTTATGTCTGGGAAGAGTGTTTGTCTGTGTCATTTGTATTTCTTGGGATGGTGGAATTTCTCCTATCCATCCACCTAGCCATCCCTATTTACCACTGTCTAAACCTCACCTGTTCACCAGTGCCTGGCTAGAAGTTTCACATTCATTTCTCAGAAATATAAATGGAACTGCTTGTTCCACAGGGCTTATTAATTTTGATTCAACTGATTGGAATGAAGGTTTTAGCCACTAGTATCTGTGGAAGTCCAGATGTTTTTATGTTCTTTACATGTAATTTTTTGTCTATAAATATTAAAACTTGATAAGTAAAGTCATTGTTGAGTGGTTATTGAATTATCAAAGGCTACAGGAAGGTTAATCTTAGGATTCAGAATTTTTTGCGTAGGTTGATTAAGAAGTAGTAAAACTTGAATATGAATTGAGTCATCTCCTAATGTAGTATAAGAGGAAAGAGTGTTGAATGAATACATAGTCTGAGACTAGAGCTATAAATGATAGATGTGTACAGTCTGTGAATGGTGTTAATGTCTAGGACGAGAAGAGGAACATGCTTAGACAGAGAGCTGAAAGTCAGTACTGGCTGAATAAGAAGAGTTGAGAGAATTGCCTACATAAAGCATTAAGCAAACTTCATATCTTATAATTATTTTCTAATGTGCTCTACTGTTAGATTTTCTAGTATGGAGGTTAATTACCCTATGTACTTAATATATCAGATTATATATAAAACAATGTATTAACCGGTACACTATCATAATGATTAAATACCAATAATATAGTATCAATATATTGTGTTTTTAATGGTTGATGTGGTAATGCTATATAAAAATAATTTATATTGTATGTTTATATAATAGTGATAATTATGTATTATATAATTACATATAACATACAATAATTACTCATATTAGATTAATACTGATTAATCATAGTAGGTTGATATTGATTAATTTTAATTATGTGATGGACTAACTTCTACATGACAGACAGCACAGTTTACTGAATCATATACAAGTACTTTGGAGACAGTGTGGTCTGAATCCCAATTCAGCCTAGGACTTTGAAAAATTATCTTAACTCTTAGGGAACGACGGTACCATTCTCTCATATTGGTGAGGCTAAAATAAAGTGCTATATGTAAATAAGTGTTTACAGATCTTCATGATTACTATTCAGTACTATCTACTTTTATCTATGTGTGCATGTATGCTCTCTTTTATTGTGTGAAAGTCATATTCACAGCAAAGTGAAATTGGCATTATTTTCTCTTCAAACATATGTCTCCTGAGGCTATTTTGTATGGTGCATGGGGAAGATGCCTCTAATTCCATCATGAAACTCTCCAAATTCACCCCTCTTATCTTCTCCACTTGCACATTCAGCAACCTGGCGAATCTCAACATTTACACCTATCCTTCAGTCATTCTCCATAAATAGTCTTCTGGATTCCTCTGTCCACCTGGAGTCTTTCTTCTTTATGCTGGAGTTTTGTAGCAAGCTGCAAAGAATCTAGGATTTGTTTTCATTGTCACCAATCCAAACTCCTCACATCTTACAAAAGTTTACTCCCATGTCTCCATCATTGTGTTGTCTCATAGTGTTTAGCCATCACTGCGGAAGTCCCGCAAGACCTTTACTATTTACAGATTCATCACCTTATCACATGCAATTAGTTACTTCTACTTTCTGTTTTCATCATTCAATGTGTTGTTTTATGCCTTGGTTTCCAGTCACATCGTACATCCATTGACAATTTGCTTATAATTTTAGTTCGTCAACAACTCTGTAAGTATTCTTTTCACTTTCCCTGGTATGTATTTGCTTACAACAATGAAAAGGCAGCCCACAAGAGAAGCCGAGTCCATGCTTCATGAAGATGATGGACAGACAAGAAGACATTAGAAAAATCACTACATTAATGTTTACATAATTACAATTTAAAAAAAATAAAGGAAAATGTTCTGGACTACGGGTCCAAAAGGAGTTGCATTTTTTTTTTTTTAAAGATGGATACAGCTGTTATTTGAAGAGATAAAGAATAGAAGGCTGGCTGGTGGTAACATTCTACACATTGGAAATAGAGGCACCAAAGGTCAAAAACAAGAAAAAAATCTGCATCTTTTTTAGACGGAGTGTTGGAGAATGTAAGTCCAAAGGGATGTGAACCAAGGAAAAGATAAAAAATGATGAATTAGTCTGCAGAGGGAGGCAGTGTTACTACAGTTTTTATTTTCTCTTCTAATAAAATATTGTATATTTATTATTTCCCATGGGCTCTACAGCATGCAGGAGCCTGGTAGATCCATGTTGAATGAGTGTCTGAATGGAATTGGGATGTCTGTTGTAAGTGCTCTTTGTTCTTCAGGGATAATTGGGGCATGAATTGGAAGTCTGTAATGATTTATTGGCAAGACCTTCAATGGCTTAGATTTCTGACCTAGCTTCTAGACTGATAAAAATGCTGTTTGAATTATGCTGAAAAATAATGAAGTAAAATGGATAAAACCAAGTGATATAGTCTACTTGAGAATTATTGCATGTTTAGTTCCAGAAATGAATGATTTAAAAGCAATGATTTCCTTTGCTCTTATTTCTTTAAAGCCCTGCCAAAGAAAATATCTCAAAAAAAAAATCTAAATAAATTCCCACTTCAACTTCAGAAATCACTTTTACTGTGTCTCTCTAACACGTCCACATAAATCTTCAGGACTTCACTGCCTTCTGTACCTGAAACTGATTCTTCAGTAATGAGGACAAAGTTTAATAAGAATTGACTAGAAGTCCTCCTTTAGTGAAAGCTAGCGATGCTCATGATAAAGACATATAATCTAATTTTGGAAGTTTATCATCCCCACCTAGGTCGGTGAACAAGAGAAGCTTAAGAATAGTTTTAGATATGGCTTCAAGCTGTACCATGATTTTTTATTAAGTCCAAAAATATGTAGCCTCTGCCAGCTTACCCCTTATCCTGTCCCTAGGTGATGTTTTTTCAGTCAAGTCACATAGGACAGATACTTTCTCAGATATCATCTGGCTTTGTCAAATATGACACTTAGTTCTTTAGCCCGTTCAGGGTGATGCATCTCTTTAGAGCATTAATGGATAATCACACTCCTTAGGGAAATTTAATGTGGTTAAATAGTAATAAAGGAACTTTTCAACAGAACATAAACAATACCATAATGAAGAATATTAAATCATATGTTTTGTCACTGAGCCCATTATAGAGCCAATTTAAAATTATAATAAATTTGCATTTGACACTTGATACAGATTGACAAATTTATTCATGTGAAAAATAGAGAATATAGACTAAATGTCTTTGAATTTCCCTGTTATATAGAGAATTAGAAGATAAAAAATTTCACATATTTATGTATGTATATATATATATATATATATGCTAACATTAATATGTACACATATATGTTAATATATTAACATTAACACATATAATGTATATATGTGTACATTCTTGGATTAAATGATTTCTACTGATTCTAAAGCTATATTTTCATTGAAGTATTTTAAATACTTAAAATTTAATCATTTGACTATAACTTCCTCCAACTTAGTGATTTGATTTTAAATGCCTCTTCTTTTGTGAAATGAATTAGCATTTTTGTTTAATTTGATGCATATGTGATGCAGGGGACAAGAAAAGGAGCAGCAGTGTCAGCCAAACACAGTGATTTAAAACGGTGTGGGGTGAAAGCAGGAGACACCAAGACTGTTGCCCTTGAGCAAACAGAAAGCAATCTGTAGGTCTTTTAAATTTCTGAGAATTGTGTCTTTCACCCAGTGGCTATTACTAGTAGACCCGGTCTTAAATTTCAATCTTGATGGGATATTTCCAATATAACCAGGAGCCATCTTGAAAATCATGCTACTGTTATGACTTCTAGTCTTTGTTGTCTTCAAAAATCCATTTTGAAAAGTTAGTACCTAGTTGAAACTTAATAATGGCAAGTAAATGGATCTGCAAATATATATATATATATATATATATATATATATATATATATATAAAATATACATATAATATACATATATAATATACATATACACACATACATACACATATGTACACACACACACATATATATATACACATATACATACATATACACATACATATTATCTTGGATCAACAGGATCTTTCCCTATGACTTCTATTCCTTTATGCAAACAAATATTAGAATGCCTTTGTTGATATTGCTTACTATATTAAAATTAGAAATTACTTAAATGCTGAGCAATAGGTAAGTGGTATATAGTTAGTGGGCATTGTTAAGACACTGCTCATTTCAACAACTGTGTTGTATACACTTACAGAACTCCATCATACAAGTGATCTGATATTGACTGAATGGTCATGTACAGCACACAGCTGTGTATAGGGAAAGAAAATAAAGAAGGAAAGGAAAAAAAGGAAGAGAGGAGAGTTCCATCAGACAAGATATAGGACAATTTCTAGACTTCTCTGTTTTTTTTTCATTTTGCATTTTTTAAAAATAATAATGGTGACTTTGTATTGTACTTATATAAATTGATGAGGTAGTAGTAATTGCTGCTTTTTCACTAACTTTGTATGCATTAATTAAAATAAATCAATGTCCATAGAATATCTCTTTTCCTTACACAGTGTATTAGAGAGATTATTAAAGAAATCACTAGGCTGATGGATGGATGGATGGATAGATGAATAGAAAGACTTAATAAAGAAAATGTGATATCCACCTGGCCAAAAGGATTAAGTCTATATGAGGGAGAGTCAGTGTTTTCTTCTATTCAGGCCTTTATCTGAGTGAATGAAGCCTAACCACGTAAGAGAAGGCCCTCTGGTTTCATATATGCCAAATAATAGATAATCTTTTAATTTTCAAGTCAGGTGATTTACATGTTTCATTGCTCTTGACCACATACTCCAATACATTCGAAGTCTCCAGGGAAAATGACAGGCATAACACTGGAGAACATTTTCATCTTTCAGTGAATGTAGTATAACAGTCTTTAAGTGAAATGCCCTGTTCTGTCAAATGTTTATCTATCCTCAATTATACGTTTTCATTGAAGTATTTAAATATCTAATATCTAATGTACAGAATCCCTCCCCAGTGCACTTGTTGTCTCCAGAGTCTAGTAACTTCATGTCACTGAAGTAACTTTTTCTACACAACAAAATAATCTAATGTCTCCCATTGTATGTAATCTTACAGAGACTTTCCTTCTGTGTTCTAAGAATTGTCATATGACCTCTCAATAGCCAGTTGTACTTTGTCCTAAATGTATCTGCTTGAGAAAAGTGACTCAAACACCAAGAAGGCTTCAGTCCATCCAGTTCTCCGAAAGACCTGGAAAGATACTGCCAAAGAGTCTAACATCGAGAATCTCTGAGCTCCCAAACCTGCCTACTCCTAATTTCTTTGCTTTATTCTTTATTCTCTATTTTTTTTTCTAATAAGACTTTACATCTTAACCTAGACAGGATGGATTTCTTTCACTTATAGCAAAAGAATCTTAATGGTACAACAAATAGCTGAATATAAGGGAGACTGAAGGTGATTAGAACCACTGACCAAGTGAATAAAAGTGATGCATTCCATTCTATTGTGGTTAAAATATGATAAGTACTCTTGACACTGAGTACAATCCCATCGTTTTCTAACTGCATGCAGGTGGGATCACAAAATGGTCCTGCTGTTCCAAGTGGGACTAATCATAGAGAGGAGTTCTGGGCAATGTGTTATTTATGTATCATTTATATTTGTTTAAATGAACTCTTTGCCCCAAGGCCTATGGGCATATGCACAAAAAATTAATAAACACAAGACTAACTTCTCACAGCAGTCTCTGGAAACATCCCTGGTTTTTGAGATTCTCTAGTGAGTGTAAATAAGAAAACAACAACAGATACCAGGGTGCCTGGAGGGCTTGAAATCCATGCAAAACAGATTTTATTAAAAAAAAAAATAAAACTACATGTCGGCTGTTCTCTTTTACAAGTGCTAGGTATTTACTGAGAGCTATAACAAAATCCCTTCAAATGCTACACAAAGGGCTCAAGTCATAAATGAATGAAATGGTAATTTCACAAGGAGCTTGAGATGTTAAGAAAAAAAGGAAATAAGGAAGACAAAGAAAATTCATACAAAGTTCCTGAACAGGAGTTTCCCTCAGTTCAGAGTTTTCAATGACTGACAGCATTTATCAATATGTTGGCAGTCTGGATGGCTCAGATTTAAAGTCTTGGCCTAGTGACTATACAGGATCTCACTGAGGAATCACCCACTCACAAGTGTAGGTCTCTTAGCATTGTGTGGAAATGGTTTTTGTTGTCACAATAAGAGTTTGGATGTTATTAGTGTCTGATGGGCTTCAGGCAAGAATGGTACGGCAAAACCCACCAGAAACACCTGTGGTGAAATAAACTATAACCATAAAGTAGAGGATATGTCCCCAGTCAGTGAGATCCTGGTTTGTCGAGATAAGAGGAATCCAGAAATAACCAATAAGAGGAGTAGGTTCTGGCAGAATAATTTGAGGGGGAACGTAAAATGTATGCAATTTCTGTAGACTGGATGGTTTAAGAAAACATAGATAGATAGATAGATAGATAGATAGATAGATAGATAGATAGATGGATGGATGGATGGATGGATGGATGGATGGATGGATGGATGATAGATAGATAGATAGATAGATAGATAGATAGATAGATAGGTGGATGGATGGATAGATAGATAGATAGATAGATAGATAGATAAAGTAGATAGAGATAGAGATATAGATAGAGATATAGATAGAGATATAGATAGAGATATAGAGATATAGATATATAGATATAGTCATTATTAAGTCATTCTTGTCTACCATGATAAAACTGGCCAGAGGCCAGATCTGCAATTCAAATGGAAGCAGCAGTTGATCATTTGGACAAGGCAAAGCACATCTGAAACTCCTTAGATGGCAGAGTAACATTTTACATTTTTTTGGTTTATGCCTACCAAATTATGAATGACGTTTTACCAGTTTATCATTGTCTCTGTTTAAGCTTGTTTGAGTTTCTTTTTCTATGGGAAAATGATGGTCCAGCGCTGGATGTCATGACAGTCTGTCTTGCAAAGGGATTATTTACGCAGTAAAATGCCATATCACACCTATTAGGATGGGTGCTATTAATAAAAAATGAGGCTAAGATTTTGCAGAGATAGAGAAGAATTAAATGGCTTGAAATTATAGCTAGTAATGTTAAATGGTGCAAGGCAATATGGGAAAATAATAAGTTATTTTTTTCTTCTAGAAATTACATATAGAACTTCCACAATCCTGCATGCCAGAGAACAGTTCTCTGGGTCCGTTAACAAAAGAATCTAGATCCCACAGGACTTCTAACATCTCATGTCCATTAATCATTGGGCACAAGAGACAAAATTTGTAAACAAACAGGCAAACAAACAAAAATATCTTCAATGTCAACCAGTAACGAGTTGATGAAGGAAAAAGGCAGAACAGATGCATAGAACGGAACATTAGGCTGAAAGCAAAAGGGTCACTTATATGACAACTTGGGTGGAGCAGGTGTTCATTGTTCTAGGTGAAATAAACTAGTCACAGAAGATCCAAGTCACATGATTCCACCTACACAATTCCTTAAAATAGTCAATCTTCAAACCAGAGTGGTCTCTTGCTTGTTGAGTTTACATGGAGATATGATTTTGTTTCGTCAGTGATTTAAAGCTTGTCATGCAATACATTTTATACACGTATTGTTCAGATGAAAGCCGCAAATGTTCATTTGGAGCAATATATTATTTGGTCTATAGTTATCAATGTTGTGTGTGTTTAAATTTTACCAGGAGAGTACAAATAAACTAAGATAACTATTGGAAGTGGAGGGCTATAGGAGCAAACAATGTCCTGAGTGAATATGTGTGAGTGACATGAGCACGGCCATGTCAAGGATCTCAGTGCCTCATAGGAAAGTCTAAGTCTATCCTAGTCAGACTAAGGGAATGTCAACACCGTCCCCTAGTACCTGGATGTATGTATGCAGAAAGGAGAAAGAGCTGCGGCTTTGGCTTCCTCGTTTCTCATGTCTGCAGCCTGAGACTCCTCCCTTACAGAGGTCTTCTACAGAGATTAGCTAATCCTACCTCCTCGTTTAGCTGTGTGAGGATAGGATAAACCTGCCTTCTTGATTCAGATGTATTAAATAAATGCCCTAAGTTTCTGGGTTGCTCTTGGTACATTTCTATCAGACCTTATGACCCTCCCAATCCCAGCTTTTCTGTATGATGTCTCTCATTTCTTTGTTCCTTGTTGCTGCAGCCTGGTCAGTCCCAAAGCTGTGAATGAGTTGTGGCAGTGAATGAGTATATTGCCTTCATTGCAAGGAAAGTTTCATAGTATCAAAATAATGAAACATTCACATCAAACATAGCTTCAGGCATACATGGCTATATGTAAAATACATGGCTCTTAAGGGAAAAAAGGTAGTAGACTCCATTGGTCTGTGGGCTGACAAAGGAGACTCATCCACTGTTATCAGGACTGTTGTTTTAGAAACATAGAAGCCTAAAGATCAAAGAAAAATGTAAAACCCTAAGCTGCCTAATCGAGCTCCTCCTGAGCCTCCTTGAAGATAAATCTTCAGATTATACTGCAGGTTATAAAAGAAAGAATAAAAAGTGGGAGAATGTAGTAAATGCTTCAAACTTTGGCTCTTTGCTTAGCTTTCCTTAAGTGGGGGATGGAGTAATAGTTGTTTCTGTGTGCCTCACAAAGGCTTCCAGATGCGCATGCCTGAGGAATGGCTGGTCCACAGAGGTTGAGAAAACCCAGAGAAGACTCCAAGACAGGAATACTTGGGTGTTCTGTGTTTTTGTGGGGGTGTTTGTGTGTGTGTGTGTGTGTCTGTTCCCTGCACTGCACTAATTTGGTAACATTCCTAGCATATCATTCTGTCTTGGTAATTTTATAACACTGTAACTGGGTAAAACTATGTTTACTTATGTGCGTTTACCTGAATCACCCACTAGAAAGTAAGTTCAACAAGAACAGCAGCCTTGCCCATTTTACAGTGAATTGATTTCTTCTGTTCTGAAACATGCCTCCCTGGAGGGAGCAAGGGGAAAGGACTGACTTTATATGGGATTCAAGTATAGGTTAGCAATAAACACATGCTTCAGCAAGGCCACAAGCATAAGCAGGACCATTGGCTTAATGCTCATTCCTTTAAAGAAACAGATCTGTAAAGCAGAAATTACAGAAGAGTCTTAGATTGAAGATTACAAGTGAGGGTCAGTGTGAAACTGAAATTTAAATTGCTTTATTGGAAGTCCTGTAAGGAAAACTCATATGTTATCAAAAGAATTAGAAGACATAGGAAGCTCACCAGGCCATGCCTCAAAGCAACACTAAAAACCCAAAATAAAGCAAATCAATCATAATGCATAAGAATAAGAAAGCAGATAAAGAAAGGAGGTAATGAGGACTGACAATGGAGTACACGGCTAGTCCCTCGGAGACATTATTTGTTTGTTTGTTTGTTTCACTTATGTCTTTAAGAAACTAGAACATATGGTCAAGAGTGAGACTATAGAGTCAAGATAGGATGAGAAACAAGAGAGAAAGAATGGAAAGACAGAGGCAGTTGTAATACAGCTGACAAAATTTGATGTAGTAGCATCACTAGGGTCTAATGAAATTTCTCTTTGTTTCTATTACTAATTTATATAAATTTTAAAGATAACATAGTCATGGTCTAAAGAGAATAGAGTACACCTAGATCCTGCTTTTACAAAGCAGGTATTTGGAGAGGCAAGTATCCACTAATTACACACTGGTCACCTTAATGGTAACTACCAAGAAGATAGTAAAATAAAATAAAAATTTTAAAGATTTTACTGCAATCTCCTAGAAAGGAACAAAGTTCTGAGTAGTAAACATGGTTTTGTGGAGAGTGAATCATGCCAGGCCAACTTAATTTCCTTCTATAATAGAGAGGCCGGCCATGAGATAAAGGAACAGCAATAGATGTAATCGGTCTCAATTCACTGTGACTTTGGATTCTCTCCTGTACGACATTCTCAGCGGCCAGGAAGATCGACCCACGAAGAACCAGTATCAGGAAGGAACATAAATACTGAAAGACTGCCCTAGCAGGAGGGGTGCTTGGGCTACAAGATAGGATGTTTTCAGGGGTATTGGCACACAGTAGCTCACAAAATGCTGTAGAAAGAGCAACCAGGGACTCATAAGTGGGGACATGGAGATGCCCATTAACCACTGTAACTTTCAGTACCTTACCCCTTTTTCTGTGCCTCGATGTCACAGTCCGTACCAGGGTCTGTTGAGAGGAGTTCTTTTTTTTTTTTCCTTTTTCTTTTTGGGTTCACTCTGGTTTTGCCTGTATATGACCCCTTGATTGATGTACTTCAGCAGTTTCTTCATGAGAAAGGTATTATAGTTAAAGACGTCAATAATGTTACTTGAAGTCTTGAAGTCTTTCTTATTTCACCTCCACTTACCAAACCAATGTAATATAGGAAATATTTCCCCTGTAATGGATTGGCCTAATGCAGCTTCTATTCCAATGCTAATTTAGGATTCCCAAAATTGTTTGCAGAAAGGTGAGAGTTCCCATGTAAGACACGAGTGACCCTGCCCTCAGTTAATTGTGATTGGTGAATAAAGAAGGCAACAGCCAATAGCTGGGCAGAAGAGAAATAGGTGGGGTTGAGTTTGGGCTGGGGGGAGGGGAGAGAGAGAGAGGGAGAGAGGGAGAGAGAGAGAGAGAGAGAGAGAGAGAGAGAGAGAGAGAGAGAGAGAGAGAGACCAGTAGAGGAGGTGAAGGGAAGAAGGGAGCCACCATGGAAGAAGAAGGCAGGAAGGAGGGAGAAAGAGCCACCTCGGGGTAGGAGTAAAGAAAATGTGGCCATGTGGGCTGACCAGTTGGAGCTAAGAGCAACCAAGACGAAACATAACAATAGTAATAGTAAGTAAATAATTCGGGGTTATCAGTCGGGAAATGAGTTCTTAAAGCATGGAGGGTAGACAGTTGCCCAGCTATTATATGCTGCCTAAGGTATATTTAAAAAAATAAATGCTGTGTGTGTCTTTCATCTGGGAACATAAATGGTAAAAAGAAACCCCATGCCGGGATTTTTAATAATTATCTATTATATCCCCCTTTCCTCTTTTTGGGTAACTCTCATGTCTCATGGCTATTCATTTGTATAGTAGTTATTAGAGTGTGTTTGAATGTTTAATGTGTATGCTGTGATAATAGCTTAAGGATTACCTTGTCAGACTCCACACTTACCTTCCATGGAACACACACACACACACACACACACACACACACACACACACACACACAACTATTCCTATCAGTTTGGGGGAAGCTGGATATAGTGATGCAGGACTGGAAGACTGCAAGCTCCAGTATATCCTGGCCTCTTTCAGAGACCCTGTCTCTATATGAAAACTACAAATTGTGAGCTAGGGACACATTTTAAATGTAAAACACAGGCTTAGCTTGAATAGGACCATGGGCTTAGTACCCAGTACTTGAAAAACAGATGTGGAAAAATTATATATAATAGATTATGCGCAAGGTGGCTGTGAAGCTCTAAGTTGAAAATCTTTTACATGAGAGCATATGCTGCTCAAGCTGTAGCAAAATGGATGAGTTTGATTCTGATGTAAGGAAAAAACAAAAACAAAAACCAGACATTTAAAAATCTGGGCTTCACTTTTCCTTGACATAAAAGCAATTTCCTGAATGAAAGTTCGTAAATTCAAACCATTTTATGCAGAAAATGAACCACTTTTGGTCACTGCCAAATTAATATCAATCCATGAGAATGAACTGATTTCCAACAAAAAGTGGTTTCTGTGGTACCAGTCTTTGCACCTGTAGCAACCCCCCCCCCGATGTGGGATGACATCCTGAGGTAGAATGATGCTTATTGTGCATTACTTCACTTTTTAAGTTGGCATTTCAGATTAATTAAGCATTTGATAAAGCTCATGTTTATTCAAGTGTTTACAAATTAGAAAAGCTGTTAGCAGCATTTAATTTGTTTGATTGATATATATATATATTCTATGTATCTCACTGCTTCTAGTGGAACGAAGCTTAAGAGAATTTAAGATGTGTAGCCACATTGATAGACATTAAACATATGAATAGTGTAATTATTATTACTAATATTTTACATATATGGCAGTGTTAATGCTTAGGATCATGAAGAAGCCCCATGCAGTAGTACACACACACAGAGACGCAGGCTGTCCAGGCTCAGTGTTTGTATCACTATCTATATTTACCTTTCTGTTATTTTCTACTCTTTTCTTTAAATCAAATATGTTTTCCTCCTCCTGACCTCCTCACTGTGGTGCTGTTGGAAGTATGGAATGCTTCTCTGATTCTTTGGCATATCATTTTTCCAGTTGCACAGGCATTCTGGACCCAGATCTGATTCTGTTATGATAAATAGGCCTCCAGTCTTCTGCCAATGGCCGGTTCATCTCCAGGACTGAGACTGAAAACCAGAATCTCATCTGGCTATTTCACTGCAAAGCAGAACCCAGTGTTTATGTTGCTAGGGATTCCTGCTGATCCCTCTATAGACACACTGCTTTTGGCTCTGGATCTATGAATAATTTCATCATTGTCTGTTTGGGAAACTATTTGATTTCCATGAAGAACAAATTTACTTCTTCAGACCTGCATGACTCAAGGTTCTAGGCTGAGGGCTTGGAGTGAAAAAGTAAATAAGAAAAAGTTTCCTTATAGCATCACTTTTCAAACTGGCTGCTGGGCAGACTCTTACCTCTTTTCCCAGGCCCCAGTCTTGCTGAAGCATCTAATCTATTCTCTACACAGTCATTAAAAGTGACCTATCTCAGCCTGGCAGTGGTAGCATATCCCTTTAACTCCAGCACATGGGAAGCAGAGGCAGGTGGATTTCTGAGATCGAGGCCAGCTTGGTCTACAGAGTGAGTTCCAGGACAGCCAGGGCTATACAGAGAAACTCTGTCTCGAGAAACAAAACAAAACTAACAAACAAAAACAAACAAACAAAAAAGTGACCCATCTCAAAAATAAAGCTGGACATATCACTTTTCCATCCTTGGATGGCTGCAATGCTTAGCATGAGATAAAAACAGGCTTCAGAACCTGAGTAGCATCATAGGTTCCTTGTAGCTTGGCATGTCCACAGTCCCAGTCATCATTAACTCTTCATTGTTTGAATGAAAGTGCCTTGCAGATAACCTCCTCTCTTCACCACACCCCTCACCTTTCTCTGGATGGAATTCTCTCCTTGTCTATCAACTTCTACTTCTTTCAAGACCTGATGCAACTCCATCTCCTTCCGTCTCAGATTATGTTTCCCTTCGAAGCCCAGACCAGATCAGAGCCATGTGTGTGTAGGCATTCATTATGCCATCTGCTAATCTCCATGGCTGCGTTTACAGCATCATTACATAATTACCTGTTTATTGTTTCAACTCCCCCACTAGAGTGATGTTTTTGTTTCTGTTTTTAAATAATTGACTGTTTTTCATTTCGGCAATACTAATTGGTTCTTTTTTAAATTTCCACCTGGTTTGTATTTCTTCTTTGCGTGATTTTTTTTTTAAAGAACAATTCCTATTCTATATTTTGGACATGATTTCATCATTTATCTTTGAAATATGCTAATCACATTCAGTTTAAAGTCATCTTTGTAGTGTGCATAAAGACCGTTAGGTTCCCACTCCTACTGGAGTAAATGGCTCACCTGGTTCTTGGTTTTATATTTTCTGATTTACGAATATTTTGTAAATAGATTTAGAATTGGGGATCAAAATTTCATCTTCATTTTTAACTTTCTTTCAACCTGTAGCAATCTGCCTGTTAATTGGTCCTCCTAGTCTTATCTCCATGTCTTGTTCTAAGACCTGAGGGCAACCTGGACACAGAGACTGTGACCATTCTTATACTTTTAATTTAGGTTCAGGCATCCCTCACTCATATCCTAGGATGAGAAAGACTGTACCAGTATGTATTTTTAGAAAATGAATTTTGATGTCCCATGAAGGACAGGGCAACTTTAACTTCAGTGTCTTTTTCGATGCATAGCTGTCACCCTTTCTTTCAATCCTGAATCACAAAGCTGAGCCCTAGTTAGCACTTTGAATATATTTTGTTCTACTTTTCCTTTTCGAATTCTTTATTCTACTTTCTCAGGATGTTTGCAAGCGTGTATGGGTATGTGTTGTAAGAGTATATGTATGTACTTGTGAACTTTGGTGTGTACATGCATGTGTTCATGTATGTCTTATACTGAACATGAAGCTTACTGCTTAGGGTAGACAGGGTTGGTAATGAACTTTAGAGGTCTGCCTGTCTTTGGTGCATGGTGCTGGATTTACAGGCATCCAGTGCTGTGCCTGGCTTCATATAGATTCCTGCATCCACACTCAGAACCTTATGTTTGTACAGAAAGAACTTTACTAAATGAGCCATCTTCCTGGATATCAAATTAGTTATATTTGAGGCACAAATGTACCTTATTATATTCTACTTAATGTATATGTTTGGAGAAGAAAGAGAGATTAAAAAAGGAAATTGATGCATTCACCTGTCACTCCCATTTCCCTCTGAGCCAGCAATTAGAATTTAAACATGAAAGGGTCAGTGATTCACAAAAAAGATGATACCCCAGACTCAAATAGTATACCACAGCAAATAGTGTTTATTCTGCAGACAATCTCCATGCATATAGGGCTACCATATTTCAGGATTGAAGACAGAGGTATGGACTTTGCGGGGTGAATTTAAAGCCTGTTAGGGTAGGAGTGGGTGTCTTTTACCTTTCTTTCCTTTGAATGGTTGGTTCTATCTCCAGGGCTCTGTGTGCTCTGGGGGATTTTGAGGACTTTTCCTGATTAACTGTATTTGGCTCAAGCAAGGTGGTCAGACAGCTTTGACAGGTCCTGATTTGGTGCCTGTTAAGTTGGCTTAGGCTAGGTAGTGGGGCAGTTTCCACATTGACTGCCCATGAGGGATGGTTTTTCCTGGAATTGACTTGTTTTAGACTTTTTCAGTTCTGGGAAACAGAAGTTTAGATCTAGTGTCCCAAATTGCCAGTTTGCAGCCTGTCACAGAGTCAGTCTGGCTCTGGCTAACTCTGTCCTCTCATATGGAGTTGACATAAGAAGTAAAGACTTGAGATACCTCAATAAATAAAAGTACTCAATAAATAAAAGTAGAAATATGTCATATACAACAGGCATTGTTAAGACACAAGAATATAGATTACTCAGAGCCCTTAAATGTAAGGATCAAGAATAATGTATATTTTATCTTTTTATTTGTATAACTAGAATATATTGGGTATTTAACACATAGCAGACATTGATTAGATGGTAGAAACACACTGGGAATGAAACTAATAAGGTCCATTAGTCTAATCTTTTTAGACAATGGGGTAGGAGACATAGAAGAAGAGTCTGATGATTCTGAAATTTGGCCTGTACTGTGGGAATTAAACCCACCTGGAACCATTGTGTGATGATTAAGCTGAGACTTCAATATGATTTTTAATTAGTCATTTAACAAGCTGTCATATTCTCAGGGAAAAAAAACATAACACCATGTAGAATACCCTGAAGATGAGAAAGAGACTAAATGACACTTGCAAGGTAGGAACCTAATTCAAAGCTAGGATCATTGACAGACATATGTGATCCTAGAACATACGAGGTAGAAGCAAGGTGTTCAAGGGAGCATGGTCTACTCCACTACAGAGTTTATGGCCAGCCAATGTGAAATGAGACCCTGACTCAAAAGAAAACAGAACGATACACCTGTAGATATTGACCACAAGTAGCAACAGTAGCTGACCTAGGCCTCCTGATCCTCTACATGGAGACCTAGTAATGGGGTAATGGGGGATACATTGGCTCCTTTGAACATGTCATGGCTATCTTTAGCCATCAAAATGTTACCCAGATGTTGTACAGCATTCGTAGATACTTCCACTTTCTCATTTTCCTTTAGCTCCTCTGCCATTGGACATCCTAAAGTGACTTTCTTTAAAGAGCTGAACTGATTTCCCTTCCAAAGATATCATTTCAAGCATTTTCAAGTGATTTGGACTTGAGTTGCATAAGTTCTGATACATGAGACTACTGTCACCCTCCGACCTTCTCCTGAACTCAGAAGTGATATGATATCTTATTCCTAAATTACTTAACACTGTTAAAACGACAACTAATCTTTGTGATTGGCCAGAAATGAGTAGAGGATGGTAACAGCCCCTGGGGAATTTACTCCTCTGGGAGATGAAGCTGTTAGCAAAGCAAGTCAAAGACCTGTTAGATATTCTGCTGTTTTCCAAATGAGACTTTCGGCAGATGTCTGGAGAATTGAAATCCCTCTCCATCACTACTCTGCCTTTTCTCTGTACCAATATTGCAATCTGTGTCTAGTAACAAACTGTACATTTCCTCCATGTGTGTCTGCGTACTCTCATAATGATAAGACTTCAGAACTCTGTTTGTCCTAACCCATATGCTCTCCAGCATGCTCCTGCCCTCAGGTCAGGCCATTTCCATAGGAATGTATATCTTCCTGACATTTGCCCCTGTTCTGCCTCCTGTGTAACCGTCTGTTTCTTTCAGGGTGGTGATACCTTCTATTATAATAGTGCCAGAGACTTTCATTTAGTTTGTGCCTGCAATGTCCAGGTAATAGTGAGAAAGTCCAGTACCTTGTTAGTTCATCTCCAATGTCTTGTTTCCAAGGATCAGTCATCACTTGCATTCCAATGAGAAGTAGGGAGAATTGTGTTTAAATTTTCCTTGTGCCTAGATGACTTAGATGGACAGTCAGGACTACACCTTAAAGTTTGTTATAAATGCAGACTCTCAGTACTCCTACATCTCCACAACATTTTCCTTTCTCCTCTACCCTCCTCCAGACCCCATATCGTGTAACCTTGCATTCATTTTCTCTTTCAAATTGATAGTCTCTCTCTCTCTCTCTCTCTAATCACTATATATATATATATATATATATATATATATATACACACACACACATATATATATACATGCATATATAATATGTTTAAAAATATATCACGTGTATATTTATAATATATATTATATAAACATATATTTATATATTTATTTGTAAATATATTTGTAAATATACTGTACATATATACTTATATATATTTACATATATTATACATTTATATTTAATATATATTTTATGTATATAAGTATATATTAAATAAATATTGTATTATATATACATATATAAATCTACACATATATTTATAATTTTATATGGTATATAAACATATTTATTTCTACATATTTATACACATATATTTCATATATAGTCATATGACCACTTAGTATATTTAATGTAACTTGTATGGAAATGGTTTCAGGGTTGACGGTATTGTATAACCTTTGGGAGGGTTTCTAGGGAAAACTCATTCTCCCTCTCTCAGCACTCCTCCCTGAGCCGTGCATGCAGGAGCTGTGATATACATGGATCACTTAGAATACCACACAGTCACTCTCTGCATTTTGATCAGTTGTCGTTTTCTGTAATGGTCTCTGTCAGTTGCAAAAAAAAAAAAAAAATGTTTGTTTATTGAGGAACGAGAGCTACACACATCAGTGAGTTTAAAGTTATTTACTTAGAATGCAGGTAGTAATTATAGTGGCTTAGTAATGTGGTAGTTGTAGGTTTTTCTTCATGATTCCTTACAAAGTTTGTAAATTTATGTAAGTAAGCAATAACTCTCTCTAATATCTTTCTGGGCATTATCATCTCCAATTCTTCAAATAGCTGGGAGAACAAAGTACTAACTTTTTATATGCCTCTACATCATCTTTTGATTCTCTCATCTTTGTTTCCTCATCCTAACAATTCCATAGCCTGTGTACTCTCCTTCTAATACTATTTATTTCTAAATCATGCACAAATTCCTATTTTTATCCATGTCTTTTCTTCTTGAGACCTCTTTAACCCTTGATGTCCCCAAGTTCACCCTGTCTAATTAATGCAGCAGTCATTGGACAGGAAGGTACACGTGTCTTCTCATAATTCCAAATTCAAAGCCAAGTCTGGCAATGAGCAATTTCTACAAAGGACCATGTAGGCTCTTATGGCCCTTGTGGTTATGTTGTCTAGATCCTTTCGCATGGCCCTGGAAGCCAAGCAGAAAGCCTGTTCCTTGTCTTCCATAGCCTCATGACCATCTCCATTCCTCATTCGTGAGAACTGCATCTATTTAAATTATTATGGTGTGATTAGCTCTGAGTAATGGGGAGAAGCATATTCCCAAGAAAGAAAGAAAGAAAAGAAAGAAAGAAAGAAAGAAAGAAAGAAAGAAAGAAAGAAAGAAAGAAAGAAAGAAAAGAAGGAAGAAAGAAAGAAAGGAAGAAAGAAGAAAGAAAAAAAGAAAGACTGAAAGTA
Organism: Mastomys natalensis; assembly: GCA_021653895.1. NCBI lineage: Eukaryota > Metazoa > Chordata > Mammalia > Rodentia > Muridae > Mastomys > Mastomys natalensis. The sequence continues at coordinate 27,720 of JAJTUV010003386.1, read as the reverse complement.
GAATAGTCTTTTGATACTCGTTCTAAAAAGGACAAAAGCACCCTCACTTTGGTCTTCCTCCTTCTTCTTGAGTTTCATGAGGTTTATGCGTTGCATCTTAGGTATTGTGTGTTTTGGGGCTAATATCTGCTTATCAGTGAGTGCATACCATGTGTGTTCTTTTGTGATTGGGTCATCTCACTCAGGATGATATTTTCTAGCTCCATCCATTTGTCTAAGAATTTCATGAGCTCATTATTTTTAATAGCTGAGTAGTACTCCATTGTGTAAATGTACCACATTTTCTGTATCCATTCTTCTGTTGAAGGACATCTGGGTTCTTTCCAACTTCTGGCTATTATAAATAAGGCTGCTATAAACATAGTGGAGCATGTGGCCCTGTTGTATGTTGAAATATCTTCTGGGTATATACCCAGGAGGGGTATAGCTGGGTCCTCAGGTAACACTATGTTCAATTTTCTGAGGTATCGCCAGACTGCTTTCCATAGTGGTTGTACCAACTTGCAATCCCACCAACAATGGAGGAGTGTTCCTCTTTCTCCACATCCTCGCCAACATCTGCTGTCACCTGTGTTTTGGATCTTAGGAGTGGGGGCTATCCCAAAACATGCAGCCTGTATATGGAGTATGGTCTTCTAGCTGGGTGCCTCATCTGGCCTCAATGGGAGAGGAAGCACCTAGCCTCTCAGAGACTTAAAGTGGCAGGGTGGGGGATACAGGAGGAGGGGGTACTCAGAAAACAAGAGATGGGGAAGGATTGTGGGAGGGGGTGACTGGGACGGGTAATAAAGTGAATAAGTAAAAAAAAAAAAAAAAAAAAGAAAGAAAGTAGAATAGTAAAAACACCAGATCAACTTCAACTTCAGGGCAACAGCAACCATCAGCAGACATGAGGATCATGGGGATCACCAGCCTGGCGATGCTCCAGGGGGAGGAACTGTGTCATACCCTCCCTTACACAGCCATGTTGGACATGACAACCTTCCACTTATACCAAGACTAAAAGGAATAGCCTATAGTGAATTCAGAGTTTCTTGAGCTCCCTGACTTTCAATTCATTAGGTGGGTTTCCATGCCTGGGTTAGGGATTCTGTTACTCTATGACTCTTGGGAGTTGAATGTTTTGCCAGCCCCAGTGGCAAATTTTTATTTAAACCATATATGTACATACATGAGTTTTTCATATATTACACATAATTTTAGGCAGATAGATAATAGAATGATTCCTCATAACTTTCTCAAAAATCCACCAGGGGATTCACACTTCAGATTTGTAGAGTGTCAACTTCCTTTATTTGGTATGGGTTGTATTATTTTGTTAAGACAAGACCTTGTTTTGTAGCTCAAGCTAACCTGTAGCTTACATGTCTCCTGCCTCTATTGCCTGAGTGTCAGAATATCAGCCTTCTCCTTACTGCAATATGCCATCTAGCCTGTTGGGTGGATGTCAGTGTGTTTCTCTGCAAACTGAGTGAACGAAATCAGTCTCTGCCCAAATTCATCATCACAATATATGGAACCCAATGGTTTAATTTGTTATTGAAATCTTTAACTCCGTTTATGTAGCACCCCTCATTAATCTCACCTGCCTTATTTTGTGCATGTCTAGCTTTCACTCCTTCTAATGCCTTAAAAGAGACCACAACACCCATATCGCTACTTTCTCTATAGGATTTAAGTGGTATGCTAGTCTGATGTTTTAATATGTGTTATAAAATGAAATTTTAGGCTAAACATTATCAGTTGACCTGAAAAAAAAAAGACAAACTTTAAATAAGTCTCCATTTCAAGAAAAAAAGAAAACTTAAGAGGGGGGCACATACTATGAGATTTTATTTGCTATTCTCTCTACCCAAACAATAAAAGAGCAATAACAAAAATTAAAAAGTTAAAACTTTCAGCTGAAATAAAGCTTTTTCTTTGTTGAATATAGAGACCGATGCATTTTAAAAAGAATTAAAGTCATAGAGCTCCAAGCAGAATCTTTGTCCCTTTTATATAGCAAGTCAGTTAGAGACTTTAACAGGAAACTTTTGGAGGTTATGCTTAAGTGTTATTATCAACACAGAGCATCGTTGAAGTCTAGATTGTAGGAGACAGTTCCATCCCACTACACTGAGATCTAACTAACTGAAGGTGAAGAAGATAAGTCTTCAGCATAGGTGGATAGTATCTATTTTAACTAATTGCTTCAAGGGAATTTCTTATTAACCCCTTGAGATTGACACTTTTGCAATAAAAAGGTCAATAAAAGGTCACCTTAAATGGCAAGTAACTTGAGTGGTGTCTCACCAACATACAATGGGAGCCTCCTTCTCAAGAATGAGACTCTAGAGTTTGGAATCCAGTGTGAAATTTTCTTTGTCCCAGGCACACATGTGGAAACAACCTCTCTCCTCTGCTAAGACCTCAGTGTTTGTACTGCAACATTGTCTACAGTGACACATAATGTACAAGGGTAAAACAAACATTGCCAGAGCTTTGCTAAAGCTTTATAATAACATTGTATTGCTCTGAACCATTCAATCAATTGGTGACATGGTTTAAATGCACAGAAAACTGAAGGCAATGCCACAGAGAGAAAATGAAAAAGTCTGTGGGCCTCACATCCACATAACTACTCTGGGAGCATATATTTTAAGGGAAGAAAATTTTACCTAGGCCCTGTAGATTATTTTATTTGCAGGGTAGTTATAATAATATCCTTTTAAAGATCCAGATGTGATGATTACACTAAAAAAGTATGCTCCATGCTAATTAAAATGGCCAAGAAGTTGTGAATTCCCTATGATCTTATGGAGAGAAATCAATACCTGGATCTATTTCTATAAAACTCCAGAGTTTTACCGGTGGATATTAAAACCCAGAAAAGGGAGGCTTTTATGTTGTGTTTCTGATAATAATGAGCAATCTAGGGTCAAATAGAAGTCTCATGCAGAGAACAGAATAAAAGAGTAACTATGAACAATTGAAAAATAAATGCAGAATCAGATATTTGTAATGATGCTTAAAGCTAGGCTAATCTTTATTCAACATTTCTGACTCACATATAAGACTCCCATTGTGTGCTGTCTTAGCAATGGATATGTTGCTGAGGTTCTAAACCCTCAAGTGTTAGTGCAAAGAATTATGGTTTTATAACTTGGGGGCAGAATGCACAGATGCACACAGACACACATAAGCACACCCCACTAACTGCTAATGCTAGCAGCATTCATTGAAATTGGAAGCCTTAAAGAATGCTAGTGTCAGAGCAATTAAAAATTATTGACTTCTGTTATTGAGGAGTACTGATTGGCACTCATACCCTCTACTAGGAGTTAATAGTATAGACAGCTTTAAGTTATGCTAAGATGTCTTACCGCAGAACTTCCGTGGATATCATTTAGATTGGCCTCAATTGTAATCCTAATTATCATTACAAACCCCCTCAAAAGTATATCTAATCATATTAGATTTTCGTATCCAATAAAATTGCCACATAATAGTCGATCAGCAGTGCTGAGTAATATCACAGAGGAATGAGTTTCACTGCTGCGGACTCCTAATGTGTTCTCAGCAGACTTTCTTGACAAGTGGGGAGAGGCAAGATTCAATAAGTAAATGTGTTCTAAGAGAGCTTCTCATTTTGTATTTTATTTGACTATTAAGTGCACTGTTATAACGGCTGTTCTTCCTTAAATGATACCATTTTATCCCTCTAAAGTACAAGTGTTTCAAGATAATCATAGTGGGATTTTTCCACTTGTGATCACTAACACATTACCAATGACGGATGAAACTGTTCCTCATGTGGGATGACAGAAAAGTGCATGAACATGTACATCAGAGACAAAGCTCAGGCAGAGAAAAGGGCAACTGCTCCATGCTCCCTTCAGAAAAAAATAGACATTGAAAGTTGTATAATTTTATATCAATATCTTTCAGATAGCTATTTGCCTTAACTAGAAAGCAAGAACTTACTCCTCTTAATGACAGATGAGAAGATTTTATATATATATATATATAAACTGTGTGTGTTCTTTATATATATATATATATATATATTATTTATTCTGGATGCTTTTCTTAGTTAATATAGCCAAGACTATTGTTGGTTTCTTAGTACCTCAGAATTGATTCACATTGCTGGGATATGATCTGAAGTCCTCTAGGAAACAAAGAACTTCAAATGTGCTTTGCCTGTCCCTGTTGTTGAGAATTCTTTTCTTGTGAACTGTCGGGAAGCAACATCAACAAATCCATGCTCTTTGATAACGGGCACACAGAGGATCCCTGCACATTCTGGTCCCTGCTGACTCAGGAGAAAAGGGATAACAAGAGACAGTGTCTTGGGCGGACCGTTTCTGCTCAGCCTGCATGCTGAACACAGCTCCTGGCAAGCCATCATTTGTAGGCTACCTTTTCATTGCAAAGTAGGCCTTCACCTTTAGCAGATGCTTCTATTATACTAAGTGTCTCACAAGGCTGGTAGAGAAATGTCTCAAACTTTCTTTGAATGGCGGTGTTCCACATTCAGAGGTGGTATTCAGAAAACCTGCATGACAGCAGTAACCATGTTCTATTTAGAGGAAATGATATGTCCTGAAAACCTCACATGGATTGGCCATGTGTAGACCCTAAAGCCATCCACCTCAGTGGTAACAAAACACACCAGCCGCCATAATAATGAAACGCTTGGTGGATTTCTCTGCCAGCTTCCTAATTATGAAGCTTATATTTTGCAACCATTTGAAGTCTTTTTATTTTTGAAGAATTGTTATTTTTCTCAGCACGAAAGTATGCCATGTGAGTAGTTTGCATAGTCATGGGAGGTAAGGTTTTAGTCTTTATTTTCAAGTTAGATAACATTCCGGTCTAGTTTTAGCAGCAGGCATTGGTCCAAAGTGTAATAAAAAGAAGGCATCAAAATATCCTACCTCAAACACCCCTCCTTGTCAGCATCTGAAATCCACAGTTAGAGACCATTTTTTTTTCCGCTTCTCAAAGAAATTTATATCACTGGATTGATTTAATTAAAATCAAAAGGTTCAGAAAAGGCCAACAATCAATATTTCTAAGTAGCCTGATTCCAAAAGCATGCACCTAGCACTTTCTCAGTACCTGAGGCTCTTGTGAACCATGAGCATTCAATGACAGTTATGGAACTCACACCTTTCTCAAAGGCCTTCTGGAAAGGCTTTTCTGAATAGTAAGACTATGCTGTGTATCGGCTCTGTGCTTGGCAAGAAAAAAAAAAAAAAAGCAGAGAAAACCAATTTTACTTCCGTCACAATTTCAAAGAGAAATAGACTTGGCTACATTTGGTTAAACTGTACACTTGACAGCCACTTGTCAAAATATATCATTTGATTCCTAATGTGCTTTGTATGTATTCAGCAACAAACCTAGTCATAAAGGGATGAAAGGAATGAATGCTATATAATTCTCTCTCCAAGCTATAGAGCAGTTATTTAATATTTAAAGGCTGACTAGAATGTACAAATTCATTAATAGTTAAGGATGACCTCGGTATTAAACCGTATTCCTGGCTACCATAAACAGCTATAAATTGTCAGAGCAGCAAGAATGTACAGTGACCCCTTGCTCTACTAAGCATACCATTCACTATAGTAGTTAACCTTTGACTTTAACAGTAAATTACTGCAGATCTAAGGAAATGCAAACTCCTGTTATAAAAAAAATCACTTTGGAGATATGATATATATATATGCCAAATAGCGACTTGACTTCTGAAGCATGTGGCTAGGCCAGGTGTCATGTACTGATGGGTTGGGAAAGAAGGTGTTCTTTAGCAGAGGTTACTAATCACAACGCATCTTATTTTTATTGTTGTTTTTAAATTCTGTCCCTGGCAAGGAACAGCAACTTGTGTCATGGAAAGTCAGATGTTCCAATCTGGGTCAGTCCCGCCCCTTTATATTATTGAAAGTGCCTCCAGAAAATGCCCAAATTGCCTATTTGCACTAAATAAAATGTCACTTTGTGAATAAATTAGGCATTTTATGCACCTTCTGTATGTCTAATGACATCCGTTGTGATATAATGTCTGCTCCCCTCTGGGGGCCAGCTCTGAAAGTCAGCTTGCACCTGCACTTTGGAGGATGTTAAGTAGAGCTGTTACTTGCTGATGCACCCCACCTCATGCCAGTAGAATGTCATCTGGGTTCAAGGAGGATCTGCAAAACTTTCCCAGAGTATTTCTGAATATACCCCTAGGGGTTAAAGTTACATACAAAAAGTTACACAATCTTTTGATATGTCATGGTTCTTCCCCAGTGGGAATTACTTGAAGCTTGTAGCTCATATACCCAACTTTTGTACTCCCTGGAATAAGGGTAATCAGATAAATTGTGTGCATTGTCTAATTGTAACTTGACTTTTTTTTTCTGATATTACTGCCTTGTTTATATCTTGTTACTTATAAGCTTGAAAATATTCTAATTGTTCTTTCCTTTTAAAAAAGAATATCTTTTATTTATTGAGAGTTTAATACATGTATGTAGTGTATCCTAATTATAATCCACCCAACACCCTCTGCCACTCCCCCTGCATACCAGGTAACATGTATCCTCCCCCCCCCACTGCCACCTTTACATATTTTATTTTTGGATACCTGCATTGTCTGGTGGCTTCTTTCAAATTCTTATAAATGCTCAAAAGCCATGTTTAGAGCTGACATTTCTTATTATTATTGTGATTTCTTTTTTAGATGGTTGCTTTAGTTTTTAAAGTGCTGGGATCAAACCTACCTCTCTATATACTAGGCAAGCACTCTACCACAGGGATATATATATTAATGTAGAGCCAAGACTGGCTCCAAAATCATAATTCTAGTACGACTGAGTGACAGATTTGTAGGCATACACCACTACACCGTACTGACAAGCAGTTTTGGAACACACCTAAACACGTGTTCATGCAGAAATTCTACACAGAAATTAACCATGTAAGCCATGTAAAGTAAACCATGTAACGTGAATGAAGTGAAATCTTCTTTTTCCACTCTTATTAGATTTACTAAGAAGTAACCAAACGGTGGTGGTAGTGATTGCTGGCTGAATGGCATCCTTAAGACTTGCTAAATGGAGAAAAGAATATAAAAAAAATAGCTCTTCCCTGATACATCTGATTTTCAAAGAAAATATGAAAAATAATAGTTTCTAACACATTGTATGAGAATTAGAAAACACATTGTGTGTTTTCACTGTCACAGAAATTATTCAGCTCATTTTGTCTATATTGTTTCTTTGAGTGTTTATAAATCCCAGTGGCAGGTAACATAATTCTTCTGAGTTTGCAAAAGAAGGAAATTCAGGTACTGAATCAAAACTAGCTAAAGCTAGAAGGAACCCCCTTGCTATGTAATACTGGTTGGGACAGGTGTTTTCCTTTACTCTGGGTATTGCATGGATGTTCTCATGTGCCTATGACATGTGCCATGACAGTCAGAGGTACACAGAAAAACCCTTTCTTGGAGGAGAAAAAGAGAGAGAGAAGAGGCAGATATTGAGCTGAGCAGTTCATTGAGCACTGGTGATGTCGAATTGAATACTGTGTAGTCTTTGTCTCCCAGATAGGTAGACATGCATAACTATGTATAAATTTTATATATACATACACACAAACATACATACATACATATACACACGCTGACTAGTTTTATGTCAACTTGACACAAGCTCGAGTATTGGGAAGAAGGAACCTTAGGAAAATGCTCTCTGAAGACTGAACTTTGGGCAAGCCTGTAATATGTTTAATTGATAATTGAGGTAGGAGGGTCTAGCTCCCAGTGAGCAATGCGACCCCTTGGCAGGAGGTATGGGTGTTATTAGAAGCAGGTTGAGCTTACTAGTAAGAGCAAGGGAGTAAGCAATGCTCCTTCATAGCCTTTCTCACAGTTTGGCCTCCAGGCTACCATCCCTGCTTGAGTTCTTGCTCTGACTTCCTTTGTTCTTGGACTTTGATGTAGACTTGTACGATGAAATACACCCACTTCAAAGCAACTTATTGGTGTATACTCGAACTTGTGATTGTACTATAGATACTCAAATGAGAAAAAAAATGTGTATTGCTTCAGTTTCTATAAATAAGCTCAATTTCTTAAACAAAATACACTTAGTAATCTACCTGTCACTACTCTCTGTAAACATTGGACAATATACTTTCTGAACATCCCTTGGAAGGCTGTGGTACCTGCTTCACTTCCTTAAATTTCTAAAATCAAGTCCTACAGAAGAGAATGATTTTGCAAAGTCAAGCAACTGCGTATCTCAAGACAATTGAGTGTATTCTCAAGGGACAAAGTGGACATAGATACCTATGACAGAGATTTGGGTTCAAGCTCCAGTTAAAAGAGCTTAGGGGACAGGTACATAGGCAGGACCCTGCTTCATGTCTTCTCTACACTGAAAGCTGCAGACTAACTCAGATACAATTTTATTTTCCATATAAAATACTCCCTACGTTGTTTAGTTACTAATTAAGACTACACAATCACCTAGCATCATCGGAAGCACTTTCATGTTTTTCTAGTAGAAGATTCACTTATAAGATTTTTATGACTGCTTTCTTCTCCCTACCAAGAAAACAATCACAAGGCGGGAGGGAGGGAGCGACCTGGGTGGGAAATGGGACAGGGGGTGAAAGAGGGGAACATGATTTGGTATTGAGTGGCGAAAAGGACTGAAGCACTGAGGGCCAGCAGAAAGAATGGAAACAGGCAAGCAACTTCAGGAGGTAGGAGTGGGGGGACCCTCCAGAATGAACCAAAAGTAAATTAGAAATTTAAAAAAAAAAGATTTTATGAATGTTAAATAGTCACTAAAATTCTGTGGTGTTTTTTTCTGCTCATTTTTTTTTAAAGGGAAAGACTTGAAGAAAATCTTCTACTTTGCATACATGTATAATCCTTTTTTTAAAAAAAAATAATATCTTGATGTTTTCTTCTCCAGTGACTTCTACCTACTGTCTTAGAACACACATATTGCAATCTGTGAAATGCACAGACAGAGCAGAACCTGGTGGAAATATTTTTCTTCTACCATGGCAACTGATGAACATACTAATAGCAGCAACATATCAAGTGACACCTGTTATCAGCCACCCAGACCTGACTCTTACACATATAATCAACAGTAATCTACAGGTAGACAATTATTGTCATCTCCATTTTAAAGATGGAAAAACTGAGATTGTGAGGAAATGCTATTTGTCCAGCATGGGATAGAATTTTCAACTTTATCTCCTTTTTAATCCTAAGGAGAAAATACAAGTAAAAGTATGATATGAAAGACTGAACATGGTCCTTCAGAATGAGAAAACCGTGTGCTCGCGATGCATTTCTGCCTTGAGGGATGTGAGAATCTGTGTCTGAACATATTCTGAGGTTACGTGGAGCCGTCATAACCAGGCCCTTTCTGTGACCTGCTTTTCATAATCTCAGCACATCAACATTCTAGCATTTACTTTTCCATCTTTCAGGTATCTGCTAGACTGTGAACAAATAATGGGTATATATTATCTAGTGTTTGTATTTTTACCTCAATACTTAATAAAATGCCAGACGTATTCGAGCAGGGAATGAATAGATGATGTGTGCATGGACAAATAAAGGAATCAATCAAAAATATCTCTTTCATTAAATGCTCCAATGAATGGAGAAGAGGTTAGAGGGTGCTACAGAAATTTCTCTGTAGACCTGTGTGTAATCAGCATAGGTTAATAATAGCATATGAATCTTTTCCTAAAACATCACTAGCCTATACCTCCATAGAAAGTAGTATAATAACCTCTCAAGGACTATAGATGATATTTTGCCCTTCACTGATGTTCAATGTTCTTTAGTTACATTTGTTAGTATTTGTTCTGCCTTTCTAAGTTATAGACTACTATGAATTCATACACCTGCATGCTGACTTTTTATCTTAGGCTCTTTTGTGGTACCATGACAAAATGCTCAAGGCTCACTATTTCATGTAGAAAAGAATTTCATGTAGTTCATATTTCTGAAGTTTCAAGAGTATAACATCAATGTTGTCTTGGGTTTAGGCATGATGCTGCTATCGCCAGGGTTCAGGTGACTTACTTGGCTTGATGAAGATGTCAGAAATATATATGAGAGTGACAAGTGTCTCACTTAATAGGGAGAGAGAGATTACTATTCCTTCAATATCTTTTCCACCTCAGCCCTGACCTACTCTGAGATAGAGCATCAGTTCCATCTAGAAGCACTCCTGGCCCAACCCTAACTAGCTCCATCACCTCAGCATGACCATCCCAAAGAACAAAAATCCCACAGAGGAACCTCTTGGGGACACACCACACCTAAATCTGATCACTCTTCTCATCAGTAGTGAATGTTTTCACATGGAATCAAGAAATGTGCTTATTAAATTAAGCAGCAGATAATGCACCAGAGAAGTGGAATTATCCACAACTTCTCAGCAGACCAAAACCACATCGACATAAGAATTTGAAGATAAATTCATCCAGAGTTTTCAGGCATTTATACTGTACCTAACTCATCAAGAATTTGGACTTGTCCATGTTGCCAAGCAACAGAGCATGGGCGACATGTAAAAGACTCTCAGATTGGCTGAAATGGTCCTTTACCCAACACAGATCAACACAGGAGCATTGTACTCTTTCTAATGCTTTAGTTTCTTAGACTATGTTTATAAGTCATTTTACCTACTCCAGATTAAACATCTGAAAATTATAACTGAAAATAGCTTTCCTTTGGTGAGTTGTTGGCCACTAACTCGTGTTTTCCTCAGCAGTAGCATTTCAGGTTTGGGGAGGAAGAGAATTAAATTGACCCTACCTTGCTAGATGAAGGTCTGAAAGTCAGGCCCCTGACTCCCATCACCCTTCCCCATGCAACAATGTTTATGTGTGTTTCCATAGTTTGGATTTTCTGTCTCTTCACCTAACACTTTGAAATATTTAGATGGTTTAATTATATTTTTCTAAGTAATTCTATAAGCCTAAAAGTGTGGCCTTCTGTTTTCAGTCCTTAATAATATTTTTAACTTAATTGTAATATTTTATTCACTTATTTTCTGTGTACTTCTAACTATTGCAAATTCATTGCTGCATGATTATATAGAGTTATATGTTGCAAAATGTGTACCATAGTATATTCAGTCTCCACATATATGATTTTCAAACTATAAAATAATACTGAATAACAGTACAAAATAAATAAGCCATACATGACATTAACAGGGTAAATTGACAAGCTAATGAGAAAATATTTACAATTTGATTCTATAACTTATGCTTCCTTCCTTCCCAACCCCTCCTCCAAGTGTTTAAAGCTCATTGGCAGTGGCACGAACTTAAAACTTGTTTAATGTAATTTAAACATTGGAATGCTTAATCACACATGATTATATTTTGAAAAATAAGTCCATAAGTATGTATGTATTTTACACATGTACATATTATTGTATGCATGTATTTCTGTATGTACATATTATGTATGCATGACTTTGTTGCTATAATCACTTGATCACAACCAGACCTTCATAAAGGTCCTAGCTAAGTACTCACTTGTTTCCACTTCCTGTTTGAGGAGCACACAGTAAGACCTTCAGGATGTTGTAATTTCCATCTTTTTTGCTGACAGACATACTTAACTGTCCTCGTGACTAGTTTATCCCAGTAGATGCTTTCCTCAGAGATCATGCAGTCACAGAAAATATCACCCAATTTCCTTCCGGGAATTGTCGGAAGGTTTAATCAAGAAATATTTGTGAGGTGTGCTGAAGAGGCAAGCACTCCCCAGTGGCAGAGAGAAATGATTATTACTGGAATTAGACTGTACGAAATTCGCTAATCATCATTCGAATCAAACGAAAACATCATGGAAAATTCCAGGCAAATCATAAAAACAAAAACGGGACCAAAATTTCCAAGCGTATTTTCGTTTTTGATTGAAAACTCACATTTTTGCCTCCCTTTGATGTTAGTTGTCACTGAGGGTCTAATATTTTAAATGAGTTCTTGGATCAGAAGTAGAATATCAAATTTAAGGGTTTGACTTCATTCATTCTATGCTTCTACAATTCTAAATTGCCTCTAATTTCCCTCTTTACACATGCAGTGTAGGAAGGGTTGTTTTTCACAGACCTTGCTTTTCCACTAATTAGTTACTAGAATTAAGTTTGCAATTACCCAACTGAAATGTTTTAAGAAAATGTGTCATGTATCAGAGAAATAATTGAAATGTGTAATTTGAAGAGAAACTTTGACCTTGTGTTGTATTTTGTAAGCGTTTGGACCTTTGTTGCAAGTGAAAAATCTCTGACTCTGACAAAAGCACAACAAAACTGGGTTCTGAAGATGCTTAAGTCCATAAAGAGACTGAAGAAAAAAGAAGAAGTTAATGCAGAAGAACTGTTGGCACATATACTTAAACATATTTGGGGTTTTCTTTCTTTGTCTTTTCTCTTCTTTCCACTGCTCAGGTTGCCTCTTCATTCTGTGACTGGTCCTCCTGGAGTGAAAATGATTGTTGTAATACTGTAAATATCCTCAGCTTTCATTGTTGATTTGCCATCTTCTCTGAAAAATGACAGAACTTCCAAGTAGGGAATGGTTAGTGAGTGGTTAGCTACCTACAGTTAATGAACTACTGAATCTAGAAGGTAAGCTTCCTCTGTAACTGACCTAATGCTTGGCCCAAATGAACACGAAAATGGAGGTTAAGCTGTAGTGTCAAGAACAGCTTTGTGTTTGTGACCATTCCTATAAGGATGTAACACATTCTTTAAGCAACATTTCTAAAACATTATGTATTGTTGCGGGGAGTTCAACAAGGATCTAGGGAGGGAGTGGATGAATGAAAGGACAAAAGACATGAAGAAGGAGAACAAGTCAAGGGTTTTGATCAAGCTCTCAAATTTGAATTTCAGGCGGCAGGTTATAAAGGCATAGAAAAACAGGAAGTTTAGGCAAGGATCATGGCTTAAGGCTATGCCACTATCATATCCCCATTGCCTAAGACCATCCCACTATTAGAACAGGCTTCCAGAAATACCAGACTTTCTTTAAGTTCCTGGACCTAAGACTGAGAATGTCCTTTCTTAACCTTGTACTTTAACTGATTAGGTTTTCCAGTACAGTGGGTAATTTCCAGGGTTTTGCTCCCAGCAATGTATGTCCCATAACTGGACAGAGAATTAGAAAACAAATCTTAAATTTAAATAAGTCTGTATTTCCCATCAATAAAAAGCCCATCTAAAATAATTTCTAAAATACAGCAATGACAATTTTCAAGTAATCAGTTGGATAGGGCTTTATCTACCACCAACAATTATCTAAAAATCACTCAAAAGCTATTCATAAATCTTGTAATTCTTAGATCACTATAACTTAAATGATGAATGTCTAGACATCTGTGTTAAGAACTGAAGGTTAAACAGTGAGGCAGTATAATAATAAATAGGCATATTTATGTATAATAACACAGGAAATGCACCAATAGAATCTTTTCTGGGTAGTCATAAGACCATAGCCTTTCTAAAAGCAGGAAACTTCCTGAAAGAGCCAAATATTCAGCTGCATCAAGAAGAGGAAGGTAAGGATAATTGAATAATTAAAGGTGAAATGAGTCAAGGTCATTGCTACCATATTCCTTTTCCCATTTTTGTGATAAAATGCCTCCATGAAAGCACTTTTAGGGAGAAAGTACTTATTTTGGCTCACAGTTTGAAGTCGCAGTTCATCGACATCCTAGCAGCAGATAAGCAATTGTATGAGGCAATTGGCCGTGTTTCCTCTGTGGTAAAGAAACAGAGAGTGAAGAATGCTTGCACTCATCTCCCATTCTTCCTCTTTGGATGGTTCTTGATCCCATTATAGGGCATGCCACTCACAGTGGAAGGGTCTTCCCACAGAAAGGTAGGTGAATTGTGTGGAAAAGGAATTTGGTAGTTTTTACTGTCCAAATCATACCAATACTCTACCCCTCGACTACTTGTTTACTAAGGTTGTTAAAAAGAAATTGACCTGAAATAAAAGATTGAATTAAACAGAATTAACGGTTTTGATATATTTTCCCCCTTGTCTTAGTTAGGGTTTTATTGCTGTGAACAGACATCAAGACCAAGGCAACTCTTATAAGGACAACATTTAATTGGGGCTGGCTTACAGGTTCAGAGAGGTTCAGTCCATTATCATCAAGGCAGGAACATGGCAGCATCCAGCCAGGCAAGATGCAGGAGGATCTGAGAGTTCTACATCTTCATCTGAAGGCTGCTAGCCCAAAACTGACTTTCGGGTAGCTAGCATGAGAGTCTTAAACCTACACTCACTGTGACACACCTACTCCAACAAGGTAACACCTACTAAGAGTGCCACTCTCTGGGCCAAGCATAAATAAACCATCACACCCCCATTCCCAATAGCAGGACTGAATCCCCATTTGCCTTATCACTTGCACCCAACAGACCCAGGCTTTCAATTATAGTCATTCTAAATGGCTTGTTTTCCCCTGCCTTTACTCATCAGAGAGTCATTTGAATTTGCTCATGGGAATTTTCCTGCTTGGGACCAACTCTTTTCCCCTATCTGCCAGAATCGGTAGCTCTCATTATTAAATCTCAGTTTGAGGTTTTTCCTCCTGGGGCTGCTCATTACTTTAGATATGGTGGTATGGGATTCTGGCTCTGTTGAGTCCATCGATATCTCCTGTAACATTCAGGGTTATGTGACTGTATTTCTGTTTCTTTGTGTGTTTATCTTCCTAAGATACCTCAAGCCCAAGTCTCAATGTACTATTATACATCCCCTTGAAAATGTTTATTAAAATGAATGATATTAACTCAATCACTGGCATGACAGCTGGACACACGCTGCTTTACTATACATGTTTTGTATGAGTTTTCCAGGAAATTTTCACACATCAAAATTAATGTTTTTATCGCCTTTTTGTAAAATACTTTATTGTATCCTGACACAATTTCAAGAGTACCATCCTAACAAACTCACCATTTCCCAGTGGAATTAAGGTCTAATTACTTCATATATATAATATATATATTGTGTGTGTGTGTGTGTGTGTGTGTGTGTGTGTGTGTGTGTGTGTGTATGGGTCATATATATATATTATATATATATATTATATATATATATATATATAATACATACATACCACACACACACATATATATCATATAAACTCATTTTTGTTTACTCGTTCTTGATGGTTGATTGGTTTAGTCTTCTCATATGACAAGGAATGAAATAAAAATACCCATTCATGAAACTACTTTCATCATTCTGTTTTTTATATTCAAGTGTTCTGTGTTCTAAACAGATTCTCATTAATGCATGCTATAGTTTTACAGAGATTTTCCTAATATAAGGATGAAGATGTTCACATTCTGAAAATGTAACTGGCATTTAGCAAAACGTACTTGTTAAATGAGTAGTTTTAAATTACTTGCTATTTACCTTATCTTCTATTTCTAAGCAATTTCTTTTCCTTAGAGTTGTGGAACTTTTGGGGTGCCCAGCCTTTATCTTTAATATGTGGTGTTGTGTACGCCCCAGTGCCTAGGGTCCTAAATTTTTTCAGAACTGTTTTTTCCTCTTCAGACAGAACCCTGCTCACTATCTTCTTACTAGCATCCTCCAAATCCTCACACATGCTTTGTGATACTTACCCTTACCCACTCTACAGGAGATCCTATTTACCTTGCAACAAATGTTGATCCCATATTCAATCTTTTTAAATTTATAAGGATCTCTTGCTTCCACTATGAGTCCTAGCTACTTGACGTTTTGAGATGCAGTGTAGAAATATTGACTGTGTCTCCTGTATATTGAAACACTATCTATTGATGGCTATGTTCATATGAGATTTAGGATTATTATTTACAATCAAAAGATGGTACTGTCAACTCATAAAGTGTGATTGTGTCTTTAAACATCATTAAAATCACAATGCCAGGAAACTCATTTGAAATATTTGATTTATTGAAATTACAGACTCAAGTTAACTGGCATTTATGGAACATTTTAGCTGGGAGACTTAAGGTAAGACATTCAACATCTTTGAGACTACGCTTGCTTTAGTAATTTGGCAGATGTGATGGCAGTGGTTTTTTTTCAGACTTTATTTTTGAACACAGTTCTAGCTTTATAGCCTGAGCAGAAGGTGGAGGTATTGTCATATATCCTTACAGTACCTAGGCACAGCTTCTCCCATAGTCAGCCCTAGAAAGAAGATACATCTGTTATTCCTGTCATTCAGATTCTCTGTTTATGTAAAAAAAATTCACTCTTGGTGTGGTAGATCATTTGACTTTGGACAAATTTATAATGACATACCTACCAGAGAGCGTCAATACTGAACAGTTACACTGAGCTAAAAAAATCTTGTTTTAAAATAATTTCTTGCTTTTCATTTGTTTATTTTCAGCTAGCACTATATCCTTCCATCATTTACTTTAAGTTTTTTGAAAATTTTAATACTTTAAAAAATATCTTTTATGGAAGGTATATGCTTGAAACAAAAAATTTAAAAAATGATTTTCATTAGTAGCAGTTGAGAGATTAAAAATTTGCCTCCTGGGATGCATCTCACCACTTCACCACAACCTCATTTGCAGTGGTCAAGGAAGTCACCAGAAGTCTTAAGAACACAGTAACAACTGCTAAGATACTGTATGAGTGTTTTGTTCCTGAAGTATAACCAGAATGGAACAGAGGAAAGGTCACTTGTGGGGAACAGTGTCAGTTGAACACATTCTCATGGCACATGTAAAGGTCATCATGATGATGTCACTTTATATGACAACGAATCCACAGTTGTTAGGAGTCTGCGGGCCAGTGTCAGGCTTCCCAGTACATCCAAACAGGATGTTTGTCAGGATTTTGTTTTGTGATTCCTCCCACATCAGCCAACATGTTCTATTACTACTTTCCCAGCCTCCTCCTCTTCCTCCTCCTTCTTTTATTTTTGCCCTGGCTTCTACCAGTGTTCATACTGCCCTGTCATTTTTCTGTTTGGAAGCTAATGTTTAAAATGAGTTGTGTGCACCTCTAGTCAACTTCGCTCTGTCTACCTGATCAACACGTTCAAGCAACCAAAAAAAAAAAAAAAAAAAAATTCTCCTTTCCTTTTCTAAAGGGATAACACCAATAAGGATTGAAAAACAAAGCAGATTTCATCACAGAGGGCAACAGAGAAGCTCTCATCAGCTGATATCCATCCAGCTTTGACTAACTCATTTGGTCAATATAGTTGTGACTCACTCTGAAAAGCAGTTGCTTAGAACCCATTGCCTTTGCAAAGTTTCAACTATTTGACAGATGCTAAATACTTATGAATTCCTTTCACAGATTTCTAAGACATTTGTCCTTATGATATTATGCATTTTTGATGCAGTAATTAACCACACAAAAGTACACAGTCAGAATTTATTAACAGTTAATATAGACACATGGAATGGAAAATGGTAAAGGTTTTGCTATAATAAATGCAATAATTTTCATTTTAAGTTAGCTAGTTGAATGTCAATAAATATAGCATTTGAGGCTGGTGTGCTCTTGGAAAATATCTACCATTTTATTGAATGTATAAACACAAATGAGCATTGGAATGATGAGGAAATCCACAGGGTAAACTTTAATGCCCCAATACAAATATACAAATATTTAGTAATGCCTCTACCTTGCCCGTAAGTCTTCAACTTATCTTGAAAGTATACATTCTTTCACCTGCCTTGAATGCACCAGTGAAGGATGGAATGACAAAGTGTGTATGTGTGTGTGTGTGTATTGTGTGTGTGTGCATGTGTGCGTGTGTATTCATCAAAGCATTTATGCATGCTTATCTTTAAAATTGTGTTACTGTCTGAGGAAAAAGAGACAATGACCCGCTTGAAATCATAACAAATAAAGGTCCCAACACTATCAACATGTGAACTCTTTTGGAATTATTGTTCACCGAGGTCCCATAATCCACTCGAATATTAACACCTACTGCCATCATTCTTGGTTACTCTCCTTTAATTGAAAACAAGAACATATTTCTGAAGTCATCACATATTGGATTCATGGAACATAGACAATCAAATGGGTTGATGTAGAAGTTTCACCCCCACTGGCTAACTATCCTAATACAGAAAGCCATTGTTACTCTACCAGAGGAGAAAAATAATCAGCAATTTTATCTAGTTGTGAATTCTGTGAACTACAACACTATCTTGTCAGGCAAGATTTGCCTACTAGTGCAATAGTGACAAAAATGTCAAGGGTGTAAATAAACACATTCTGCCTGTACTCAAGGCCAGTTCTTCAATATGGTATAGACCTTGTAGTGTTATTGTGGCAAATAAACTGAGTCTAGCTAGGCCATAAGACCTAAGGGAGAACCAACTACTATTATTTAACTAAATGGCCATAGTATTAAAGCAACCCCTAATGACTTTTTAAATATACCTTTAGATTAGTCCATCTATCTGCCCTCAGATAGCATCTTACAGGAGATGGTGATTTATAAAGAGGACCACATCTGGTCAACATGCAGAGAAAAAAGACTGTGGAGTGCTTCTCTGTAAATGGGAAATCTATTTTCCCAGGACTAAGAAATTATCATGGAAGATAGGTTACAGAGACTATAAGAGCCAGAATATGAAGGTGACTACATCAAAACTGTTATTTCCTGAACAAATTCAAGCTATTGTTTATATAAACTCAGAAACGTGCCAGGACGTAGAAAATCTGTTTAAAGCTTAAACTACAATAGCATCCCAGCATAAAATGGGCATGAATTCCCACTGGTAAATGAGATGTTAATGGAAATTGGTGGCTACTGGGAGTCAGTTATCTTAAACGGTGCGACTCCTTGCAGATCATCCATATTACAAGGGGTAGCACAACCAGAGACTCTTTAAACAACACATAATATATTAAATGAAATTAAGTTAGTTGTATAGGGATTTTGGAAACTCCATTCACTGGGTGTTTCAGGGGATCTGGTAGAATTTGGTGAGAAGATGAATATTATTAAACTGCATTGTTTAAAACTTGCAATTAACTCATAAATATATATTTTAAAAAGCACACAGTAAAAATTGTTTTAATGCAATTCTACATTGCATCCCAGAGTAACTTTTGAAGATGACTTGCTAATTGCTTTGGAGGCTTGTGCGTGATGTATTCACTATTTTGTGGAGGTATATACATAGGTGCATATGGGTGCACATGTGAATTGTATAGGAATGCATATCGAAGCTAAAAGTAGATGTCCACTGGCATTTCTTGATCATTGTTCATCTTCATTTTGGAACAGATATCACAGGATCCACAGCTTATTATTTGACTAGGTTAGTTGGTTAATTAGCATGAGGGAACCACCAATCTCTCAAAATCATGTGTCTTACTGACTTTTATATTGCTGTTATAAAATACCATTAGAAAGTCAACTTACGAAAACATCCATTAATTTAGAACTTAAGGACTTTATTAAAGACTTCATTGAGCTAGAGTACGTGGGCATCACGGCAAGGACCATAGCAGCAGGCAAGCAGGCAATCATAGAGCTCACACTCATCTTGGTCTTTAAATAGCGGGCAGAGATACAGAGATACTGGGAATTGTATGAGCCTTCTGAAAGCCCAAAGCCCACTCCTAGTTAAACATCTACTTCAATAAGGCCACACACCCTAATCCTTTCCAAATAGTTCCACCAAATGGGAGACAAGTACTTAAATATATGAGCCAATGGTTGCTATTCTCGTTCAAATCACCACATTACTGCTGTACCAGTTTTGGGGTTACAAATATATGCCACTATGTCCAGACTTTTCCATGGGTTCTAGTAGTCCAAACTCAGGATCTTGTATAGAAAGGTAAATTTCAAATGGAAGCACATCCAACAACCCAACAACTTGGTAGTCATTTAAAACATAAAACTCTCATACCTGATGATAACTGCATTTATGGATATAAATTATATAAATTGACATATATGTGTGCCTATACACACAACACACACACACACACACACACATATATATAGTATATCTTATAAGAAACAGTACAACGTGTTATCATTTAGGAATGCAATCAAAACTTAGCAAAGGCCCTGATGTGTGTCTTTGCTATATTTGCTGTAGGATGCAGTGTTATTGAATTGTGGACTATAGGACACAAGTATCAGAGAAGTGAAGAGTCTCCATTCTATCCTGTGGTTTTGGCAGAAAATAGAATGGAAGCTGGATCTTTGGCTAGTGCAACTGGCATGCCAATTCATTAATAAGTGTATTTGTGAGCTCTGGATCCATAAAAGTCTTTATTAAACTATATGTATATATAAAAACACATATACATAACACAAGAACATATATATATGTATATAATATAACACACCCATACATATGTATATATCACTCACATATCACACACACACAATACACATACACACATACTTGAAATAACATTTTGTTTGTTGCCTGGTCTGGCCTTCAATCTTTAATTCTTTGGCTACCCTCCTGCATTACTTTCACATAAATTTTAATATTTCCTGCCTAAAATATTTTAAGGCAGCCTTGTGAATCTTTGGTGTAAGTGTACCTTCAATGCTATTTAAGTATTAAGAAGTATAGTCCACTCTAAATTTATAAGGTAGGGTTAAAATAAGATCTGAAGAGCATTCTATTTCATAAATGAAATGATTGGTTTTATATTTGTGCTGTCTCCTCCCACCAAAGTGAACAGCAACTGTGATAATTACCGAATGTCTATGTTTATATACAACTTCCCAAATATAGACATTTGCTACTATCAACATATATGCTGTCTTTATAAATGTACTTGGCAGGTTTAGTAATTATCATTCAAAGTATTTTCATGAACTTAAATGTGGATGTTGAAATTTCTATTTAACTAAATAGAAATATCATCTTGTCATTATCAGCATCTCACAAATGTGTTTGTAACTCTCTGACTTCAAAATAATGATTTCTTTTGCTGAAAATCTTTATTTTCTGTATCTTTAATTCTTGTTGAAATTCTGCCTTAACTTCTCCAAGTCATGAGGAGCCTAGATGTTATTTCACTGTGTCAAGTTTTAAACTATTAAGGTTCCAATATTGCTCAACACACACAACACAGGACCAGCAAGTACTTTGTATCCAAGCTGGGCAGTGTGCTTTGCTCTATGCAGAATGACAGGTAATGGCGGTGCACAAAAGGCTTGCTCACCACTTCAAGTAATCCTTAGTAAATGTCAAAACGACATTTCACATGATTTCTTAATGAGGTAGACTGTTGATTATTATTGCTGTATGACTGCCTGTCATATCAAGTATGGGCTCCTTTAAATCATATACTTGATCCATTTTATTCACTACTCAAACTTTTGGTGTCTGTCCCAGAGCCTCATGTGATATACCTGAGAGATGAGGGAGCCTAGTATTTTATTAACTTTGAGTTGACCCGAAATGAGCCTTCTAACTTAATAAAAGCATGCTCTTATTCAAATAACGACCAGCTTTAAAAAAAAAATACTGTTTACTTTATGCTCAGTGGTGTCTGATTTGCTTATACAGTGGTCAGGTTTCATTTCTCCACTTACTGGAGCCGCCCTCAGAGGTCCTCATCATTAATTGATACTTATCGAGCGTTTTGTTAGCATGTGGCTTTGCCCTGGTCCCGCTGTTTAAAATATTCTTCCTGCAATGTAAGATCTATCATTTACATTAAACACAGTGCTCCATCAGATACATAAAAGTTTCAAACACTGGATGGCCTGGCCCCTAATTAATCAATACTACACACTGCTTCTGGCTGGTTTGGTCTGGGAGCCTTCTCAGCCCTGACCGGAAAGCCCCGGGAGGAGAGCTGATTGTAAGATGGTTTGAGTACAACTTCTGCCCCCTTAATAGCCATCATGTGAAATTTACAGCCCTATAGCACACTTTAGGGGAGCTTCTGCAACTTTTGAGCTCACTTTGTTTGCAGTAGTCAAAGCCCTGGGGGCATCAGCATTTAACTGTGATTTGAAATTGCTGAAGTGGGGCTGTTCCACCAGGCTGGGTGGCAAACACAGCAAGTCTAATAACAGAAGGTGTCTGTATCGGAGATGGGGGGATGGTTAGAATGGCCAGACAGGCTGTGTTTGCATTGTCCTCAGGGAATAGATATTAATGCCTGAAGAAATTGCTTTTCTTTCTTTTTCCTTCTTCCCTCCCTCCCTCTTTCCCTCCCTCCCTCCCTCCCTTCCTTCCTTCCCTCCCAACCTCTCTCCCTCCTTCCCTCCCCCCTCCCTCCCTCTGTCTCTCTCCCTCCCTCAGCTCCCACCTGCCCTATCTTTCTGCCTTCTTTCTGTCTCCCTTCCTCTTCCCTTTCCCTTGCCCCCTCTTCCTCTTTGTCTCTCTATGTGTGTCTCTCTGTCCCCCCAACTCATTTTTCTCTTTCTCTTTCTCTTTTTTCTTTTTGAGGGTAGACAAAGCTTCAACTTAACCTTGCTGACCCTTGGCTCAATGATTTTACTCATGGCTTGTTGAACTGTCTGTCAAGTTCCTCTCACTGATATTAATCGCTCAGATTGCAGTGTCAAACACAATTGGAACCCTTCAGCACAAAAGCTGAGTAAAACACTGTGCTGTTGTGGGGGGGTAGAGAGAGAGTGACTGAAAACAGTGGATTAAGAAAAATAAAATGCATTAATTCTTGAAATAATTTGTACTCACATTAATTCTTGACATAATTTGTACTGAGGCTAGGAGTCTAACAGAAGAAATGTTGGATATTATGTGTGTGATTAATCGCCACTATGGTTTCATTGGTGACAAAATGATTAATACAGTGTAGGGAAAAATCCTTTTTTATCTGCACCTATTACAGTGACAAATGTCATAATGGCTTCCCACTGGGTGCGGTTATATTGTGGGGTGGTTAACCTTCTAAGTTGGACTTCTGAAGCCTTATGTAAAAGCACTTCTGGGTCTTTAAAAACTCACCCTCAGTTTTGTTGGTAAAGAGAAAGGAGTTTTTGGAAACAGGAACTTGTTTCGGAAGACTTTGTCAGCACCAGGTTTAGTTGTACCTAGCTACCATGAAGGACAGATGCCTCTAGCCATGAAATTAAGCAGTTTTTCCTTTACAGTCTATTGTTGACCAAAGACTTGGTCATTTCAACACAAAACACGGCATTTGAAAGGGTAGAGGATACAGGTAGATTCTTGAAGGATTTCTGGAAAGCCTCCTTGCATGTAATCACAGGGTGGTCATTAACCTCTACATATTCCTTAGTTCTTCGAGCGTCAGGATAAGTCAGATGGGACTGCTCATGGACACAACTGGGGCATGAGTTACATATTAAACAGAGTGAAGGAGATGATATTCTGTTTTAAGTAAACTTACCGGATGAATTGGAGGCTGGGAAATCAAATGCTGTGTGATAAGGTGAAAGTATATCATGTTACTAGGCGGAATCTGAGGTTCAGAGAAATCAACTTTGGGTCACAAAGCTGGGCAATATTTGAACTTTGGGCACTGTCCAAGTCACTTTCCGTGTGATCAATCGATGGGGGAAATCCTGATAGAATCATAATCGAAAGTCAAAGAAGACATGGTTTGACAGAGCAAACACTTGATTCTCAGTCTTATTTACTATAGTAATTAAACTTGTTTGCCAACTCAATTGGATTAACAACCACCTAGATTAGTGAAGAATACCCCATCATAGGCCAGGTGATTTTCAGAGAGAATTAGATTAAGAGGGCTCTGACACAAACAATGGGAAGTGATGAAAAGTTGGTGTTTACACCTACTAGAAGGATGTTTTCCCTAGGCTGTGTCCACAAGGGGTATATCTTAGTCTGGCCCCTTTCTACTATATTCTGTTTCCAAGGTTCATAGTTTGGTCTGCTCCAAGGAGCCAACTTTCAGGCTATGATGTAGAAAAACCTGTGAATCATAAACTAAGTCAATACCTCTTCCTCTTAAGTTGTTTCTGTCAAGAATTTGATCACAGTGATAATACCACCAATATTAATAAGTTGATTGATTATTGGACTTGCACGTTGATATAACCTTGGAACATTAAATATCATACAGGGTTTTGTCTCCTGAGATTTCCCTGATTGGAGAAAATGCATGGAAGTGGACACCTTTTTAAAGAAAGATCCCGTGTTGATCAAAAGAGAGATAAAGAGGTTCTAGGAAATGCTGTAGCCAGCCAAATGTTCATTACTTTAGTGGTGAGCGTTCCAAGGCTCTCCCTCAGATTTGAGGACTACATAAACCTTTGCACGCACACAGATCTTTTATGCTTAAGTGGATTGACACGCAATTGGTAGGGAATGAGCAGAAGCAACACCGTCTTCTTCATGATGCAGGTGTCTGCTGATCTTGGATTTAACAAATAAGGATGTGGTGGGGATGAAAAGGAGAACAGTGTTTTCATCCAATGACTTAGAGCTAGAGAATGAAGGGAAGAGGGTGTTAGTGAAATTAGCATTGGAAATTCCCAGGACCCTGGTAAGATAAGGAGAGCACCTGTATTAAAAAAAAAAAAAAAAAAAAAAGACTAAGAAAGTGTTTAGCCAGATGTTACAGCATATGATTGCAAAACCTATTTACAATTATATAAAGTAATAACCATATACATGATAGAAAAATCAGTCACATTAGTATCTGTAAAACTCTATGATATATTAGCATTCAATGTATGGTAAAGATGAGAAGCTAGTAGAAGGCTCAACAGAATGCATTGGCACTAATCATTAGTAACTAATACACCTTTTATAACCTTGTAACTCCCATCGAAATAGTTTCCAGATAAAAAAAAATGCCAAACATAGTAAAAAAAAAAAAAAAAAGAAATCACATAGAATAATCAAATCTAGGTAAGCTTATAATAGATTAAAAAATACTACTTTTGTTAAATAAAATTAAAAACCAGATATAGTATAGGAATTTATTAATGACTATAACTGAGTAATTCTAGTATGATGAAATTAATGAAAAAGCCCTAAATGCTGATAATTTGTCCTACAAAATATTATATTAACCTTCAGATGTGAATGGGTATTATAAATTATTAAGGAAAAGACAATGAACAAATGACCAAGAGACAAAAATCGACAATTCTTAAAGAAAAAATGTACACATATAGTTCTTTTATTATTTTAATTTTTTTTAGTTTTTTAATTTTTCGAGACAGGGTAACAGGGTTTCTCTGTGTAGCCCTGGCTGTCCTGGAACTCACTCTGTAGACCAGGCTGGCCTCGAACTCAGAAATCCACCTGCCTTTTGCCTCCCAAGTGCTGGAATTAAAGGCGTGCGCCACCACCGCCCGTAGTTCTTAAACAAACATTTAAGCCATTTTTATAAATTTTAGTAATTATGAAATAATGAAATCTACAAAAGTAGAGATTATATGTAGATATAGTTGTATTCTCTGACAGTAAGTTGCAAAAGCATATTTTTATATAAAGACTTTTTAAAGGTGACTGTGCTTGTGTCTATATGTGTGTTTGTGTTTGTGTGTATGTGTGTGTATGTGTTTGTGTATGTGTGTGTTTGTGTGTTTATATAACAAGGAGGGCAGAGATGGCTTCAGATCCTCTGGAGCTGTAGTTACAGGCAGCTCTTAGCCACCGTTGAGGATGCTGGATGGAAAAGGAACTCAGGTCCCAGCCAGAGGTCTAAAGCACTGAGCTATTTCTCCGCCTTTAAATGAATACTTTTTCAAGGCCTTTAACTTAAAAGTTCCACTTTTAAAAAATTTTCAAAGAAAGGAGGAAACACTGGCACAAGCGAAATGTCAGCTGAAAATGTTTTTCCTGTCTAGTTAAAAACACCAGAATACAACGCATTTCTCATGCCAAATGTAGCTGAGCAATTAAATGATTAATATATCAAAAAATTGATTAACAATTATGAAAATAATTACAATAAAAGTATAAATATCAGAAATGCAAAAAGGCAAAGTAGACTAGTATTAATATTAAATTTGGGGATTGCATCCATCTAAGCTAATTATATTGTGTTCTTTATTTTGTAAATATTTAAAACTTTTCATAGTAACAGTGTACTTTTAAAAATCAATATAGATGGATATTTAAATATGAATATGATATAATTTGAAATCTTGAAAAATGTTTTTGTCTACACAGAGAAAAGAAACATTTCAACTATAATCTAACATTAAGCATACATTTTTTTGGTAACAGCATTTTATACACACATACACACACACATATCTATATCTATAGATAGATAGATAGATAGATAGATAGATAGATAGATAGATAGATAGATAGGTAGATAGAGATATTCTTTTTGTTTGTCCAAATTTCTTTAATGAGTAGATGTTACATTTTTAATAAGAAAAATGTTATAAAACAATGTTTGATATTAATTTTTCACACTGACATTTAAAAAATAAAAATCATCTTCAAGTAGTCAATTATTTGTTTGACATTTATTGAGTGCACACCTTGCGTTAGCTCTTGTGACCGAGACTGCAGATAAAAAGGAAACGGAAGCGACAGAGCACTTGTGCTCGGCAGACACTGTGTAGAATTTGACATGGAAGTGGATAAGCACCGGCCAGGGCAGCTAAGGCTAACACTGCAGAATGCAGAGACAGTTTTGAGAAGACAGGGACATAATGGCACTTTAGATTTCATACAAAGCAAGTGAGAACTTCAGAAGTTCAGCAGCTAGAGACCAGGGTTTTGGCCTTGAAAGGGTTGAAGTTTCAGGTGCCATTTTTCTTTTTCAGCTACCTCTTGTGAACTGACATGTTTTTTTTCTGTAATCATTCCAGCATGGGAGAATGCTGTTCCTTAAGTAGTACTGTATGAGGCCTGAGTATGCCCCATCAAGCTTCCAGACCATTCAGCGCTCTGCTTCCATTGCCTTGGGCTTGGTATATATATACATATATATATATATATATATGTATATATGTATGTATATATATGTGTGAGTGTGTGTGTGTGTAAAAATGAAACTCAGTTTTAGTGTAGCTTCCCTGTGTGCAGGAGCTGACCTGAGGCTTACAGTTCTATTGTTGTGTAGAGTCCTCATGGACCACATGTGGCCGTGACAACACCTGACAATACCCAACTGCTATGTGAGACAAGTATAAAATACACAGCAGACTCCAAAGATTTACTTAAAAGTATATAATCTAAGTAAATTTTCATAGATGACATTGGTAAGATAATATTTTTTATTTTTTTGGGGGGGGCAGAACATTACTACAATTCCCTTTTCTTTTTAAAACTTTTAAATAGGACTAATAGAGACTCTGGAATTACAGATGTGGCTCTCACTGGCGACTTTACATTCCAGTCTCTTTGTCAAGGGCTGGATCACAAGCTTCAAGTCGCTAAGCACTAACGCGTTCCAAAATGTTGACCCTGCTGATATGGTTTATCCCATCCTTCCAAAAGTGCTTCACCAGACCATCCTTGGCTTCTCAATCCACAGAAAAGTACCTGGCAAGGTATGCTGTTGTCTTTACCTGGCTAAAGTCTTGGCTTAGTAAATCCTACAAAAGTGTGGAGGAATGGCAACCATGATCATGTTACCGTCCCATCATAATTCCTGTGTGATAAGGAACACGTATGCAAACTAGGAACACATCTGTTCACATTCTCTCTGCCCTCTTTCATACATGGCTGTATTCACCCACCCACACATTCACACATACAACATACGTGTTGCTCTTATACTGCTCAT
>JAJTUV010003385.1:0-98232 GCA_021653895.1 Mastomys natalensis | reverse complement strand
ATCTGTTGGACCATATTTCCTGCCCCTAAGGTGCCCAATTTTGAGGCAGGCACACATCTCAAGGCCAGGTACTAAGTATTCTAGAAATAGAGGATGAGTTTGCTCTGTAGTCGGATAGGGTGGCCCCATCTGGAAAACACAACTTAAACACAATGTGAGTGTGTGAGTGTGTGTGTAACAGAACAGTGCTGACTTGCTGAGGCAGAGCTACAAGGCTGAGGAAACTGTCTTGATGTGAAGCCATATCCAGAGTCAATGAACCAGAAGATGCAAAAGAGGGAATCCTCTCCAAAGAGGACTTCATTGAAGAAGTCACTCCATTGTCTTAAAGAATACTAGTAGCCTCTTCTCCACTTTTGTCCCTGCTTTTCTCTTCTGTGACTGGGGGGACTGGGATTCAGGCCAAGACTGTATCTTAAATAAATGTAATAATAATAATGATGATGATGATAATAATAAAATATTAATAATAATAGAACACAGTCAGCACATGGAGACTAAGCATCCCCAATCAGCCTGAGGCATGACAAACATGCTTATCCTGTCTCTACCTTTCTGTGTCTGAATTGACCTGGAAGGCAGTCAGCCCTCAGGGATGGATACAGTATGAATTCTACTTGTGCTGAATATGTTGTGTTGTGGGACCTCACTTTCACAGAAAACGTATGCAACATTTTGGAAAAGCAAGAAAGTAGCATATGGTCATAGTAAGTCCTATGACACATACCTCTGTGGGCACTGATGGAACTGTAACTTCTAACAACTTCCCACATCCCATTCTAGAATGTAGTTGCCTTCATGCTTTTGTGTAGGAATGACAGTGTGCTGACAATCAATCACACAGATGGCTCTGTACAGGGTGGTTTTCAAAAGACATTCACTATTAGCTTGACAGTTCTGTGCACATAACACACCAAAAAGCCAAACAATGGGAAGTAAAGAGTAGGAGACAATGGGATAATTGACTTTAATGTTTTTTACTAACAACATGGCTTAGATGATAATTTCCTTGATCATATATCATGAGGTCATAAGATACCATGAACATAAACCTAGAACTAAGGTCAGTGACTCAGTAGCTCACAAGAGGAAGCCATTCAGTTCAAAGATTCACCATATATTTACAACATGGGGAAGCCACTAGTGATCCTGTCCTGATGGAGGCACATTTAGAAAGGCAGTACTGCCTTTTTGATTCTACAAGACACCCGATATATTATCCGTTGTTCTTTATGTCAAGTCACCTCTTAGGCCTCCATACATGAACACCATTTGATGCCAATCAGAAGACATGAAATCTGGGATTCTGTGAAGAATGTACTTTCCTGAGATTTCATTTCTAGCATCCAGAATCACCCTCTTCTTTAGTGCCAACAAAGGAAAAAACTAGTCTTCATGTCATAGATACAGCACCTGAAACAATGAGGGCAGGTGGCTGTAGCAAGATGATTGATTGTCTTGAGTACCTTTTGGCCAGGAGTAGATCCGTGAATTCAAGACACAGTTGAGAAATATCTCCAGCACAACATACCCAGATGATTATAGCACTCTAGAGGAGCAGGATACTGCTCTCCAGTCAATTTGCTGAGATTGCCATGCAGTATATAAGGTCCTTCAATACAGTACTGGAAAAGTTGTTCTCATAGAAATTGATCCTGGTGAGCTGGGAGCACTGGCTGATGGCTGGCAAGAGGACTTTGAGCTGAGAGCCTTCATCCCACAGTTCTTTAACTGCAGGGTCTGCAGAGTTTCAGATACTTTCTGTAGGAAAATTTTGGAGACCATTGAAACCATAACTTGGAAAACACTAACCCAAACCAAAGTACAGATGTTTCAGTTGATAGAGCCTTTAACATTCTGACATGTATTTCAAGTCTGACGTTGAGAGATGGCAGAGAGTCATAGACAAGGACTCCAAGGGGGTCTTCAGGCATCTAGAAAAAACACAAGAAAGAACCAATTGGTTCTGACTCGTGTTGCTGGAGGACACTAGTAAGATTGATGATATTGCAGAGAAGCCACAAGTGTAGGGTCAATATATGCTTATGAGGAAGGTCCAGCCTAGGGTACAGCATGTTGGTATCTGCTCATAGCATTGTCTACAGAGGCATATTACTATCAAATGGGATGGCACAGAGGTCTGCAACTCTGAATGCTCACTGTCAGATAACTAGAGTTGGCCCCATCATGCCAGGAGAGCATACTGAGAAAGGATTAGCACAGAAAGTTTCTGGTATCATCTTGTGATGTGTCCTGTAGAGCTTATCTTGTTCCTGTTATCTCCACAATCTTTATCCCTGATTTCAGCATTTTACCCTTGACACTGATGACTCCCATCCCAGTGTCACAGATTTCCCATCTACTTAGTCACAGTATGTGTTCAAATCATTCTTTTCTTTAGGGAGAATTAGAGGCTGACAGATTCCAATAGAGGAAGAAACGGGTTCCTGTTCACATATAACTTTGTAGAGTATATCTTTGAAGAGGAAAGGTGTGGAGCCTCCCACCATCAGGGCCCTCTGCACTGTCCTTTTTACTTGCAGCAGTTTTGCCTGGATGGCAAAGAGGAATATGCAAAACACACTTACTAGATCTCACCCACACAATGGACATGCTTGCAAGGCAATTCTCTGAATATCCCCTACCCCAGTTCAGACTCTGCTAAAGGAGTAGGAATTGAACCAAGTGAGCTCCTTTAAGAAGGAAACAGTCCAAGCTTTAGTAGTGTAGTAAGTCTGTCATTGTAAAATCCTCTATTACTGGCACACCTCAGATACCCATTAATGCTTGAAGTAAAGGGAAAGGTTTGTTGCAATAGAAGAAACAGGTCCCCATCTTTCCTTACCTGAACAACTATTTCATGTTGTCACTGGAAAAGTAGTCACCCTTCATTGAGAGATGCTCCAGAGAGTTGAGATTGGAGAACTGAGAAAGGAATTTGTCAAGACAGTTCTTTACATCTGCTAAAGTATGCACTCCACTAAATGAGATCAAGTGGATTTGAGTTAGATGGAATTTGAGAAGATTTCTCATCTGGACAAGGTAAGGTGCAAAGCAAGCTAGAAAGCATAGGACCTGGTTTGTGTATATTTCCAGTTCTTCAATATAGTTGGGCTGAAAAAGATTCAAGATCTCCCTGATATTCTCCACTGGGAAGCCACAAATATTCATCTTCAGACAGCATAGCCTCAAAGAGTCTTTTCTCTGCTGGGCCCACTGCAGCAAGCATGTTTGATGTTCATCCAGAGAGAAGCAGAGGCTCAGGTCAGTGAACACCTTCAAATGCTGCCTCAGTGCATATCTAGGAATATGCTTGCTACATGCTTCTTGCTCCCAGTCTCATCTGAGTAGACTCCTTCCTCTCTTCCAGCCCATACATCCCAGAAATCCTGGTGCACATTTCTCAAGTCCAGGACTTGAAGGTTCCTGCTTCTGTGAGGATAAAGGTAAAATTTCATAATATAAAATAGGAACCAACATGGAGTCAGCTTGGCTCCCACATGTTTAAATCAGCTCCAGCATATCACCTCAAACCTGTCAGGCAAGGACACTTCAAGAGCTGCATCTGGAGACATGCCCCACTTCTCTCCATTCAGGGGCTCTTGACTTGTGTCTCTTCTATATCAAGTGTCTGAAGGAAAGTCATGGAAAGACTCATACTACTATGGCTAGTTGTACTCTGAGCAGTCCTGACCTACAACTGTCATATAAATGAGCTTTCAACTTGAACAGTATTTTGACAAATTCCCATGTCAAAGGCATCATTAGCCTCTGTGCATTTGATCTCATTCTTCCTGCCTTCATTTGTTTCTTATCACTAACTCTATGTTTCCCATCCTAGCCTTTTTGGGCCTTGCTTACCTATGATGAACATTTTGTGTCAACAAAATACCTATGTCATCCAATACAGCTTGCAAGATCTCCACATCAGGGGTTTTCACCAATGCTCCCACTGGGAGGCAGGTGGAGACCACCACCACTGGCTTCAATATCTTTGTGTGTCTGCTATTGAATGCCTCTATGAAGAGCAGTGGGAAGAGCATAGTGGGCAGGTCCTCCTGATCAGAGAAGTCTATGGCATCATTCCTCAGCAGCGCTCCAGTGCCAGCTACTGGAGTGTGGGAGGGTTGTAGATGATCATGCTGATAGATATTCAGTAGAAGGAACCTGGAAAAGGATTTAGGAGACATAATTTCAGTCTAAGTTTTGAGAATTCCTATTTCTCACACATTGCAGGAACCAGAAGTACAGATCTTATGGTCTGGCAGTAATAGAGAAATCAGTGTGCCATTACCAATCTTGTTTTCTCCAAAGCAAACGTTCATCACTGTCAGCAAGTAGATTCTCTTGTAAGCATGCACAGTGGAAAAAGTTACCAGTTGTTCCATGGATTATGAACCCACATTCCTCTTAATTGCATGCCTAGACAGAAGGATTATTCAGGAGTATAGATTCTGACCAGAGTCTTGTTTCAGGAAAAAGACACTGACCAAATTTGCAGGCCTTTAACAAAATATAGTAATTATGTCACAGACCCAACCTGCCTTATTGACCTTCAACAAATTGATCTCTCCTGGAAGGGCTAAGAGAAGCCGTCTGTATGTACTATTTAACTTTTAGAGACAGTGTGAGCAGCTGGGCTACATTATATTCATTTTGGTAAGAGGTAAAATCATGGTACTGGCTATACATCAGACCAATCTAAAATCAATATCTAAGTAAATGTGCAACTTTCCCAGAACATTTGGAAAGCTATGCTTGTGGATGACACCTTTTGTGTGAGTCTAGAGAATTCAAGTGTACATAGGCTAAAGGAGGAGAGTTTCCATGACTAGTGGGTGTAGACAAAGATATGAACAACAATCTTAAAATACTTCCTAGGTATATATAATATACTTAACTATGGTATTGCCTCCAAACAGGCTTAAATGGAGGTTTCATTCATTCCAATCCTGAATGGAACTCATTATGTAGCCCAGGCTTGCTCACATGCACTATAGTCCTGCCTGGATAGCAGTGTTGTCTTTTCCTTTTTTCCCACCATGATGCCTAGTGCACTATGCTTTTAGAACTCTGCATAGATGCCACACAAGCATGTAAGAATACAGACTTGAAGCTCTTTAGAAGAAGAGGTGGGAGGATTTCAGACCAATCTAATGTATAAATTGTATTTCATGTTAGTTCAAGTTAGGGAAAATCAAGTAAAATAGCATTTTGAACGTCTTCATTTAAGTTCTGTAGTGGGTTTGTTTCCACTACACAAATTTTACTATTCTGCAATAAATCTAGGTCATTTATTTCACTTTATTTAATTTCACATAGAGATGTGGTTTCTTCATGTAGCCCAGTCTAGCCTGAATTGTGATCTTTTATGCCCAGTAGATTATTCTAGTTTTTAGTTGAAGCTGCTGCTGTATGCATTTTTATACATACATGCAATGCACACATACATGCATACATACATATGTATACACATATGTATCTTAAACAATGTCTAATCGCCTTGACAGGGCTGAAGCAACCACATGCCTACAACCTTGGTTCCTGTGTCATCTGTGGTTTCAGGGACACAAGCCAATAACAAGAACTTTGGGACTGTGTGCCTGAATCCTTCCCCAGAACAATTTATAAGGTAGAGTTAAAAGAGGAAATACCAGTTCATACAATTGCAAAACCATAATATGTGAAACATAATTTGAGAGACTGCAGAAGAATTAAATTATAAAGAAGATCCTAACTGAAATTCCAGATTAAGTCTAGAAAACTGAATGGACCAAAAAGGATCTAGAGTTCAAGTCCAGCATGTTCCTTGACATCCTGTCTCTAAAAACCTCGGAAATTGCCATGTAATCCTATTTCTCATTAAAACTGAAGTCTATCCTATCTAAACATTATAAACTAGAAATGAAGTTGTACCTAGATGGTGATAAGGCTAGCCCAGTAAGCAAGGACCCTCTTTATGGAGGTAAATTACTTACCTGATAAGGACACTGCTACAGGGTTCCTACTGCCAGTAGGGCCAGGCAGTGACTCCAAGGTTCAGGACTCTGACATTTGACTTGCCTTCCTCTGACTCTTTTATAGGTCTTTCTTCTCCCCCACCCTCCATGTAGCTCCACCTTGATTCCATAATTTTTTTCTCATTAGTCCATTGAGTCTCTACCCATTTAATCCAGTTAAAGATTTATTTTTTTCTACTGCTGGTTAATTGAATTAGACCTTCTTACATGAGTTCAAAACACTGAACTAGAAACTCTGGATTTCACTGTTTGCTTGATTGACTCATCTTGTGTGTGTATCTACATGCACTTGTTTACATATGGATATATTTTAGTGTGTTTGTTTTAATATCTGTGTTTGTGTATTGGTTTCAGTATGCTCATTACTATGAGCATGTTCTTGAGTATGTATTGAGTTCTAGGATAGCCAAAGTTAAATAGTGAAGTTTTGTCTCAGAATGACAAAAACAATTAAAAGCCAAACACAAAACAAAGAAACTAAACCCACATGAGTATGTTACAGATGTGAAAGTGTTGCAATGTGTTGCTGGAGGCCACAAGCTTTGCTACCCAGAAGTTTAGTTAGGATGAAGCTTGATAAGGGAGCTTAGATCCATCATGAGAAGATGGGTACTTTGTCACAAGTGTGAAAACTAGCAGCAAAGCATTATGAGATGGGAATCAAAGACAAAATAAGGCTTTAATAACATGCCTGAGTAATCCTGGCATGTGGTACACACCTTGGAACTCCAGAAGTAAAGGCAGAAGCATCTCTGTGAGTCAGTTTCAGGACAGCCTGATACACACAGTGAGGACAAATTTCTTTACACCCCTTTAATCACCACACTCAGAAGGCAAGGGCTGATAGATCTCTTTGAGTTCCTGTCCAGGCTAGTCTACAGAGAGAATTCAAGGAGAGCCAGAGCTATACAATATGACGCTATTTCAGGTATGACAGTGGTTGGGGGTGGGGCATGAGGCATGGAACAAGGAAAGATTTTGTAAACACCCATGCAATCCCAGCATTTGGTACCTAACTTTGATTTTAGTAGTCCAAAAGCAAAGACAGGAGGATCTCTATGAGTTTTAAGCCACCTGGATCCACACAGTGAAAACTGACCAAACAACAACAAATTCCAAAAATGAAACAGTACTACTTTTCTTAAAGAAGACAGTAGAACCTCAGTTCATCAAATGGACTTTTAGAACCCATTTAACCAGTGACCCTAGACAGGCTCAAATTTAAAGGCACTAGTTTCAAATCTGAAAACCAAAATTTGATATCTGGATCCTAGGAGTATAACACATACCTGAAAGGTTTCCTCTGACCCCCATATGAGCACCATGACAAACGGCCCACCCACCAGTAATTAGAAATCAAATAATTCCAGGAACTTGGTGCATGCCTTTAATCCCAGCACTTGGGAGGCAGAGGCAGACAAACCTCTATTAAATGAAGGCTAGCCTGTTGTTCTACATAGTTACTTCAAGGACAGCCAGAGCTACAGAGTAAGTAAGAATGTCTCTGCCTCAAAACACAAACAAACAAGAACATCAAAATCAAATGACATTTGTGGTTGTGCTTTCTTCTTCCAAATATGTGCCCTGGGGTCAAACTCACATGACCATGCTTTGAGGATGTGCTTTTGCCTGCTAAAACGCTTGTTGGGGCTGTTCGGTTTCTTTTAAAAAAGAAACATTTTTTTTTTTTTGTAAATTTCATGTATATTGTATTTACATAATTTCCATCCCATCCTCATTCCTCTGATTACTCTTTTCTATCTCCTCACTTTCCTCTCAACTTCATGACCACTTGGATAGTAATTACTGTTACACACCCATTTATCAATCCATCCTGATGAGTCTGTTTAGTATTGTTCATATACACAGGTTTAGGGAAAACCACTTGTGATTGGATAACCTATCAGTGAACTGTTCTGGGAAATGAGTGACTCTCCCTGTTTTAGTAGACATTTAATCCCTCTAGTACTTTCTTTCTTTTAAAGATGATTGTATTTTCAATTATCCACTTAGTGTATTTCACAAATATTTATTTTTTATTAACTTATTCCCTAATATATTAAATCTCAATGGAAGTTCTTCCCTTACTTCCTCCTCACCTCCCTCACCTCCTCCATCCCATACACCTCCTCCCTCCCAATCTACTCTTCTGCTATTTCCATTTAGATAATGGCAGACTTTTGAGGAGTATGAGACAAACATGTCACATCAAGTTGCAATAAAATTGAACACCTTCCCTCATATTAAGGTTGTACAAGG
The DNA here is from genome assembly GCA_021653895.1 of Mastomys natalensis. Lineage (NCBI taxonomy): Eukaryota > Metazoa > Chordata > Mammalia > Rodentia > Muridae > Mastomys > Mastomys natalensis. The sequence continues at coordinate 89,953 of JAJTUV010003385.1, read as the reverse complement.
CAACCCAATAGGAACACAAGGATCCAAGAGAAGACAACAACATCAGAACACAGCTCCCACTCCCTCTGTTTAGAATTCCACAAAACCCCAAGCTACACAACTATAGCATGTGTATAGGGCCTAGGTTAGATGCATGCTGGTTCCCTGATTGTTGGTTCAGTCTTAGTGAACCACTTTAAGTACAGGATTGTTGATTCTGTGGGATTTCTTGTGCTGAACTTGACCCCTCTGGCTCATACAATCTTCCTGAGCTTACTTCTCCAAAACTGAGATTTTTTCTGCATTTGTTTTCATCAGTTACTAGATGAAGACTGTCTGATGACAACTGGGTTAAGCACCAATCTATGTGTATAGCAGAGTAGAACATTAGGCAACCTTTCACTGCTTTTTTTTTTTTTTTTGAAGTTAGTTGAGTTTGATTATATCCTAGGTCTTGTGGCCGTCTGGCCTCTGATGTCTGGTCTTCCAGGCTGTATCATTGGTAGGCTTCATTTGTGCCATGAGTCTCAAACTGGACCAGACATTGCTTAGCCACTCCTATAATTTCTAGGCCACATTTACCCAAACACATCATTAAAGTCCAGGTGAATGAATCAAAGACCTCAGTATGAAACCAGATAAATTGAACCTGCAGAATAGAAAGTAGAGAATAGCCTTGCACTCATTGTCATAAGAAACAATTTCCTGAACTGAGTACCAATATTACAGGCACTAAGATTGACAATTAATAAATGGGGCTTCAAGAAACTGAAAAGCTTCTGCAAGGCAAAAAATAACATCAATTGGAGAAAACAACACCCTACTGAGTGGGAAGACATTTTCACCAACTCTACACCTGACCAAGGGTTAATTTCAAAAACTTCTTAATTTCTAAAGAACCTAAGAAACCCAATATCAACAAACCAAATACCCTTATAGTCTGTTATCCCTGGCTGGGTCCTTGATAGACTTTCCTTATCCTTTTTGGGATGTCAACTGATGCTGTCTTTGTGCACATTCTGTGTATGTGATCCCATTATTACAGCTGGTTGCAGATATTTGTCATATATAGAAGATACTACCTCTGGGTCTTACTGTAGGAAGTGGTTCTCCCCGATGTCAGGATGGCATTTGGCATGTAGCCAGCTAGCTTGAGTAGGCACTTTGGCTGTGGCTCATTATAGAGAAAAGGTTTGCGCTTCCAGGTGTGGCTACCTGATTAGCCCACCTTGCATCACATGGAATAGCCAATTAACAGTGATGACGTGGCAGCTGCTGATAAGATTAAGGCAATGCATATAAGGTGGCTGGGGCGGTACCAGGGGGCTTTTCAAGGGGCATCAAGAGGAAGAAGGTAGAAGCAAGCGTGCTCTAACAAGGGAGCTGAATAAACTGCTTTAAGAAGAACACGGTTGTTGCTGCCTTATTTTCCACCAGTCGGACGAGGGTAGCTTACATCTTACAATGTTTCTGCAACCTCTTCTCATATGTTCCCTGAGCCTTAGGTGTAGGGGTTAGGTTCTAGATGTGTTAATTTGGGATGGACACCCAATAGTTAGACACCCTTTCCATTTTTATCAATGTGTGCCAGGAGCCATGTAGGAGAAGTTAAAAACCAGCAGGTAAACTTCCTGAGATGGTTGATGGATTTCCCCTTCTAGCAAGGCTAAAGGGATTACATTGAAGAAAGATTCCTGATATTAATATGTTTTTCATGAGCTGGGCAGTGGTGGTGCACACCTTTAATCCCAGCACTTGGGAGGCAGACACAGGTAGATTTCTGAGTTCAAGGCCAGCCTGGTCTACAGAGTAAGTTCCAGGATAGCCAGGGCTACACAGAGAAACCCTGTCTCAAAAAAAAACCAAAAACAAACAAAACAAAACACAAAACAAAACAAAACAAACCAACAATAAAAAAAAGAGGCTAGATGGTTCTTTTTCCTCATTGAAATAAAGACTGGAGATCATTTGTCATCCAGAATGATTGCATTCTTTCCTCGTGTCATTGGGGCCTGCCGGGCCTGGCAGTGCCAAAGGTTCCAGCCTTTGGAACTCCAGACATTTCTGTATGCGGGTCCCCCACCACGTGGAAACCTCCAGGACTCCTCCGCTGCTGTGGCCCCCATTTTCCCACACCTCTGCAGTGATGGGATCAAAAGTAAATCATTGTTGGATAAAAGTGTGTCTCTGGACCAGTTGTTGGGTTAACGTGTGTCCCAATACTGCCCTGCCACAGGTCTAGGGCCAATTGGGGAGACTGAGGCCCAAGAAGTTTGACTGCACTCTCTCTATGCTGGGGCCAGACAGGATCTGGCTATGGGAAGCCATGCTACCCTGCTCCAGGGGTGGACAAGCCAGGACCACAGTGGGGGCCATGGGCTGGATTGGCAGGAGGCTGAAGGGGGAAAAAGGGAGAGAAGTTGCGGCTGTGTCAATGGGAATGAGAGTTCTTGGTTTGGTCACTGCTGCTCACTGGACTTGCTTGGGTTTGTGGTCTCCAAGGTTAGACAAGCAGAGGGGTCTTCTGCAGGAGATTAGACAGTGACTCTGTAGGTGAAAACCTTCTTCGTTGTCCCTGAGGTGGATCCCCATGAAAGAAATGGTCCATAGTTTTAAAATGCTTACTGTCATGGAGGAAAGTAAAGAGAAACTACCCCAGTTTTCTCAGGGCGGGCCTGAGTTTTAAATACCTTTTGCAGGGAGGAGGGACTTTGAAGGAATACTTACTTGGCTATGAACCTCTGGCCTTTAGGTATGTCCTTAATATGGAGATCTGTCTTGAGGCTCCATGGCCTGTAGTCATACCCTCTACCTGTGGAGAGGCTACTAGGGGCTTTGTTCTTTGTGATTAAGGACACAAATCTATGGAGGTCTATGGCTTGTGTCAATAGCCTGGAGTCTGGGAGTGTGGCAAATGCTCCATCCCTTGCAGGGGATTCTGTGGGGTCACCTTCGGGGTCACTGATGTTTCAAACCTAGCTCAACTAGAAATCAGGCTGCCTTCATGGCCCTACAAAGACCATGCCTCACTTTGTTCATCCTTTTCCTGTGCTTTGTTTTAGGTTGTGTTCTTGAGACAAGGTCTCAATCTACAGCTCTGGCTGGCCTTGAGCTGAGTATGTAGAACAGTCAGGTCTCTGCTCATAGACATCTACCCCTATCACTCTTGAACATAGGATTTAGGGTGTGTGCATCCACTCCTGACCTTCCTTTGGAGTTTTGTAGCTACTCTCTAGATCATTATCTACTAGGTGGGTCTCATCAAGTTTACCCAATTTCTAGCTATAAAAAATTTACTTGTTGTTTTAAGTGGCTTAGCTCTAGAGCTGGCTACCTAGAACTATCATTTGACCCAGCTCACTATGATCCCATACTCTTGATTATTCACCCTCTTGCCTCAGCCTCTGAGTACCTTGGTTCAGAGGAATCATAATGGGTCCTTGTCTTTCTTCCTAGTCTGGTTTCACTCTCTCCTGAATTCAATGAGGATTAATTGGGTGGGATTCTATCAATTCAGTGAGGTGCAGCCTATGGTTGGCCAGTTTGCTTGAAAAAGGAAGGTGTGAAAGGAATGGAGGATAAAAGGCTCAGGATCAGAGAAGATATGAAATCTTGGAGGTATCCCCTCACCCTACTAGTCTAGGAGACCCATACCAGGTCTGTGTCTGTAAGTCCTCATCTGCTTCAAGCAGGACACCCCATTCCACTCCTGCAGTCCAGCCCCACCCCAATGGGAACATTACAGCACAGATGACATGAATTCTCATTCTCTCCCTTGATGAGTGATTTTGGCTCCAGGGGTCTTTTTGTCTTCATCTCAAATGTTTTTCTATTGTCAATTCATGGGTTTGTTTTATGGGAATAGTTTTTGATTCGTTTGTCAACCCTGGCCTGGCACAAGCCATTTAGCTCAAGATTAGTTGAAATTTACCTTTTCTGTCCTGCAGATTGCAGGAGTTGTAGAGTTATGTCTCCAAGCTACACCTCAGCCTTCTGATTTATGCATTACTGCTATTTAAATCACTCTATTCATGTCTGTCCGTCAGTCTGTTGTGTCTATTTTCTCTGTCTCTCTTTCTCGTGCTCTCTGTCTCATTAATAGTTGTTTAGTTCAATTTAATATTTCAGATGTTTAAAGAAATTTTTTTCCAGTCTGATCTACAGAGTGAGTTCAAGGACAGCCAGGGACATACAGAGAAACCCTGTCTCAAAAAACATAACATAACATAACATAACATAACATAACATAACATAACATAACATAACAAACAAAAACCTCTAGGCAGTGGGGGGTGCACACTTTTAATCCTAGCACTGCCAAGGCAGAGGCAGGTGTATTTCTGAATTTGAGGCCAGCTTGGTCTACAGAGTGAGTTCCAGGACAGCCAGGGCTATACAAAGAAACCCTGCCTCGTAAAACACAAAACAACAACAAAAGAAGTTAAATTCATTGTTGGGAAATGATGAAATGAATAAAATTTTCATTTAGTGGTGGCACACCACTTTAACTCTCAGATTTGGGAGGGATAGGCAGGCAGATCTCTCTGAGTTTGAATGCAGGGAGAGCAATGTTCAGGGCTTCAAAGAGAAACTGTGGCCCCCTCCCAAAAACAAACAAACAAACAAAACAGAAGCAAAAAAAAAAAAAAAAAAAAAAAAAAAAAACACCACCACCAACAAAAAAAAACCCTCTTCTTTGGAGAAAGTGTGAACTGAGAGCATATTCTAAGTCCCAGGCCCATCCCTGCCATTCCCAATAAACTCTGAATTGTGGGACGATTGTCTTGTTTACATTTTTATCTTCATTTTATTTTCTAGATGTGGTCTCTGGCCTATCTGGAACTCATCTAGTCAAAGATGACGTCTGAGTCTCAGTATTGCTCTTGCATTCATGGAAGGGTGTGTCCTAGTGTGTACCCAGGTTGATCAGATCTGCATGCAGAGAATGAACTGAAAACAGAATAGACAAGAATGCATCCATAAGGTCACTGCAAAACACCAGAGTTTTCTTTAGTCTTTGATTTTTTGATTAATGGTTACTCTGTGCAGCCTTGGCTGACCTTGAGATTTCTGAAGAAAAGGCTGGCCTAGAACTCAGAGATCTGTCCCCCACCCCCAATGCTGGGATTAATGGTGTGGGTCACCACACCTTCCTATTTCTTTCTGTCTATAGCTGTACTGGCTCAGCCTTTGTTGGAGTCCTTGGCAGGATTAGAGTACATCTCTGATTGTTACTGATGTCAGGAGAATGATCCTGGGGAATCATGGAAACAAGACACAGTTAATGACAAGAAACTTAATATGCCCATATGATCCCTGACAGTGGGACCTCTCAGGGTCCATTCACTGCTCTTAGGTTGGAGGAGACCACATGTTACATCTTTTAATAAGCATGTGTTGACTTCAAACAAAAACTCTCCTGCTTGGTATATAAAGCATGTCTAAAACCCAGTACTCCCAAACACCCTATTCAATTCCAACCACAGCTCTGGTGAATCCATTCCCAGGGGAAGGATTATGTGAAGGGGCATGAAGACTGAGCCCTTCATCTGATGATGAATTGACTGTGCTCAGCTCTCCAGCTCCCCCTAGAAGGCCTGAATTATAAAGCCGACAAAGTTTGTGTCCAGGTGCCTTTGGTTTGTCTGCCATTATAAACCTGTTTCAGAGTTCTTGAACTACTGCTGAGCCAGACAATTACTGGGTTAGCTACTCAGAAGCCTGAGGCAGGAAGATGGTGTGAGTTCATTCATCTTATGAGTAGGTATGGAGGGTGTGGCTCAGTTGCTAGTGTTTCTCTAGCATATAGCTCTGACTTTCCTGGAATTGTAGGCTGACCTGTAATCTCAGAACTGGATAAGAAGCTTGAGGGAGTAGTGAAGGGATCTGCTCAGCTCTGGAGAAGAAACTAGGAGGGTCATGAAGGGACTAGCTCATCTCTGGTTAGAGAAGGTAGAATCAAAACCAGAAGCTCAGCCATGAAGACCACTCACACATTACAACAAGAGGCAGGAACCAGAGGATTGTCCTAAAAGTGCCTAGCCTGCTAGAATGATGAACCAACCAACCAACCAACCAACCAACCAACCAACCAACCAACCAACAGGACTGAGAGCACTGGCTAGGCCTCAAGTAAAGCTGAACAGTGAATACTGGAGCATTAGGCAGTGTTGTTTTCCACACTGTCCCTTCTCTCACTGTCAACATGGAAGCTTCTCCCAAGCACCCACCTGGGCAGGGTCAACATTTTATCACCCAGCATTCCCCCCTGCTAGAAACTAAACATTTGAAATCTAAAATAAGTACACAACCTGCACAATATTCTAGGATTGAAAAGCCAGGTAGAACGTTTGCCTTTTCAGTTTGCAATGATCCATTTCTTTTTTTCCTTCTGATTTTCTGGAGGGATGGAGGACAGGTATATATGAAGGCCAGAAAGGGATCTCCATTTCCCTTAAATCTGTCCTTCCATCATTCTCTAAAGGGTGATAGATTGCAGGTGTGTGTTTTGGCATCTGATATTTGGAGCTCTGAGATTTATCCCAGGCTGCATGCATAACACGCACTCTGAACTCTGGCAGATACAGAGCTTTTGCTGAGGAGTTGGACTCAGGGACTGCCACATAAGGAGTCTGTAGTGATGTCCTTAAAATAAGAGCAGAGAACACAGGGCTCTTTTGTTTTGGTATGGTTTGCTTTTTTTTTTTTTTTTTTTGCATCAGGGTTTCTCTGTGTAGGCCTGACTGTCCTGGAACTCACTCTGTACACCAGGCTTCTCTTGATCTCAGAGAAATCAGCCTGCCTTTGCATTTGGACCCCTGGAATTAAAGGTGTGTGCCGCCAATGTCCTGCTCAAAATTCTCTGTCAGTTGTAGCCCCTCCTGACTGAAGTCCTTTCTATCACCTGACTTGGAATTTGGATGTCAAGATTACAAGCCTGGGATCCAAGTGATGACTCAGCCTTCACTTTCATTCCTTTGGTCTTTCAATATTTCCTGTTTATTTTTTATGTATGAGTGTTTTCTCTACATGGATGTGTGTGCACCCTATGAGTGCATAGTGACCTCTGATTTACAAGATGCCATCAGGTGCCTTAAAACTGGAGTCCTGAAAAGTTGGGAGCCAACATGTGACTGCTGGAAATCACAGCTGTGTCCCTGGCAAGAGGAACAGTGCCCTTAACTACCAAGACATATCTCAAGCTGCCAAGGTAGTCAGGGGTTTTTTGAAAGTAAGCAAAGATCCACACAAACACTTCAGCAGAATGAGATGAGACTCTACTTCATCTCCACACTACACATGCTTATTGTTTTAAACTATGGAGATGTGGAAGTGTGTGTGTACATGGGTATGCAGCAGCCTGAGGCAGCCAATGGCCTTGCAATTCCCTGGACCTGAAATTCCAGGAGGTTTTCAGATATCCAACTTGAGTTCTGAGAACTTAAATGAGTTCCTCTATAAGGGAAGTACGCATTATGAACTGATGAGCCATTTAACCAGCCCCTGCATTCTATTTATTTATTTTGTGTGTGCATGTGCAAAGCACAACATTCCTACCTTGAATTGCTTGAGGAGATCAGAGAACTTTAGGTGTCAGCACTGTCCTTCCACTATGTGCATCCCAGGGAATAAGCTTCAGGTATCAAGCTTGTTGCTGGATCCTTTCTCTTCATGGCAAAATCTTCCTCCAACATTTAATAAGAATAAAAATGAGGGATGAAATAAGTATGGTTCAAAATTCTTGATTGCTAGCTGCTTATCCAGATGAGAAGGGTACAAGGACTAGTCTTAGGGACTCAGAACAATAAAGACAGTTGACATTTTAATGACTTCATAACATTCACAGGTAAATGGATAGAACTAGAAAATATCATCGTGATCCTCTTGTAAGTACTTTAATATTATGTGAACTACTCCTGGTCTTGAAGGGTTTTGTCAGTCAATGAGCCGGTATTCTGGTTATTCCCTAACCATGTGTAGTCCAGGCCTCAGATGTCTAAGCAGAAATCTTGGACAACCTCTGGCTGGGAATTATTAGCCCTATCTCCAAGTTCTATTCCTATAGCATACAGTGTGATTCCCTAGGGTCTCCATTCAGCTTTGGCCCCAGCCTATGTGCAATAAGTCTTTATTTTGAGACAAGGTTTTTCTCAGTAACCTAGGATGCTATGGACCTGCTTTTGTATTTCAGACAGAATTTTCAGGCCTTCAGCTTGAAGTCTTACATTACTCAGACTGTTTTTTGACCTGAACACTTCTCTTGGCCTCAGATGCTACTCTTATAGGTCAAAGGTCAGAGCATGAGGACTGGGTGTTAAGTTTTCAAAGAAGAGAACTACATAGAAACTTTCTTGTGATACAAAATAGCATGACCATCTGAAAGATGTATAAGTACTGAGGACAAAGAGATGAGAAGCAGATAGAGTAGAATTTTTCCTTTTCCCTCCACCTAGAAGAATTTTTACCCTAAGAAGAATTTTTCCCTTCCTAGAAGTTTTCCATTTTCCCACTTAGGATCTTTCTGCTTTCCCCCCTTAGATATCTTTCAAGGGAAACTTTTACAACCTAGTAATAAATGTTATAACCACTTTTCTAAGTGTCCCATTTTCTTCCTGTGACTTCTGACCAGCAGGCTGAAAGTTACAGCTGCACAGTTTCTGCTGAGATAGAACAAATGCCATCTTGCTTAGTCCTCCACTGTTAGGTACAGGTGTTAATCACCTAAATCAGCAGTTTTTTACTTTCAGAAAGAGTAAGCAAGTTTTTAGGACTTTTAGAAGTTATCATCAGCATTTCAGTACAGGTTAGAGAACTAGAAATCCTCAGCCTTTAAATCCATCATCCAGAGTCTGTGCCCCCACCACTACCCTCTCCAGATTGGGAGGCTCCTGGCAATTTTCTGTTTAGTCATGCTAACTATTCAATGTGATGTATCTGCAGTAGTTTTTCTTTTGCCTTTTGATGTGTTTACATTGTTTGTACTGTGCTTTTTGCATACAGATTTTTTGATATGTAGCTATTTGGCAGGAACTCATTGTTATGTAACACTTGTTCTTATAAAATCCATATTGTACATTTGTCTTTTTGCTTCTCATTCCATGTGTTCCATAGAATGTATGCTTACATAAATTTATGTACATAGAATAACAGTTTCAAGTCTGTTGATGTGTCTTTTACCATCATTACATTCAGCAAATGGGTACCCTCAATTGTTATGAGATAGCCTCCAGCAGATTCTTCTGTTATCTGAGGTACTATGTTAAGTTAGTAGCAGTATGTTTAGCTTTGCTACTTACTTGGTATAAAGTAGATATTGCTACCATCTTTGGAAGAATTTTTTTTGCTCATTCTCCTTTATTCCATTCTGTCATTGTTTTCATTTGGGATTTTTTTGTTTATTTGTTTTGTTTTGTTTTTATGCATGAAGATTAAATTTTCATTTTTGTGGAAATATAATTTACTATATAATAGAATGATTTTACAGAAGGGAGTATTGTACAGTCAGAGTAAACAGTCAATACCAAGAAATAAGCATTTGCCAGTATGGTTCACTTACTTGTATCCCATGACCACGGTAAGTGTCAAATTAATCCTTAGCCATGAAGAGAAGTCCAGATATTTGTACTCATAGCAGTTGAAGCACCCAAGCCTGAGAGTTTTCCTTGTCTAATTTTGAAAAACAAACTACCTCTCTCTTCTGATTTTTGATATTTCAAGTTATCAGCCACCAACTGTGTCATTTGTGGTTGACTGATGTTCCTTGCTTTGTAGCTTATACATTTGCGTTTCTGCAAATATGACTGAATGAAGATGTAATATATTGAGCATTAAAATATGTTTTTTCTTTTAGCCTGAAATATTTAAGCATCTTTTTTACCAAGCATGCAGAATCAGTGATATTTGGTCTTTTTCTTCTGGAGACTGAACCCATTCTAGAAGAAATCCATGTAGATACATTTTGGAAAAATAAAGATAAGATGATCCTTTCAGCTATAGTCTCACTTCTTTTGACCACAGCAGACTCTGAAAGTGGTTCTGTTTGTATTAATGACCAGTGGAACAGTGCTAACTTCTCTGAAACTCAGGGCACCCAAGTAACCTATGAGGATGAGTGTCAGAGACAACCCTCAGTTAAATAGGTGGCTCTGGTTAGCAAAGCAAAATCAGTCAAAACTGATGAAAAGAAAGGGCTTATCTATAGTTTTGTTTGTAAGTGCATCTCCTATAAATATTTCCCAATTAGACAGTCTTTCTCTAGCAGCTCCTGGGATATAGAGGCCCAGGCATTTTTCCTTTTATCAGATCAGCAACCCAACATGCCCCACAACTTTCATTCTCTGAGTTGAATAACTTTTTGGAACTGGAGGGAATTTGTCCTGAAGAAAATCACAGGGAAAAGTCTATCTATTATCCAGGAGTCACCTCAGTCAAGAAAAAAGAGAATGATATCTTTTGACTGATGAGGCAGGAGTATTGTGCCCATTCCCAGCCCATAGTGTGTTCAGTGACATCAGAATCCTCCAGAAGAGTTGCTCACACTTTGTAAACAATAATTTGAATTTAGGGACCTCTGGTAAAAACTTTGTCTCTTACATGCCCCAATTTCAAACCTGTTACACTCACTGTCATAACATAATGGAGAATATGATGTGTGACTAAAGTGTGTGATTGAAAGGACCTCACAAGGGGGAGTCCCTCACTCTGATCTGATAAGTGCTCACTACCCAAGAACACACGAGAGACAGTCTTGATGCAATTAGCAAAAGGCAGTTTAATAGCGAGGGGCCCTCAGTTCAAAACGTGTCCCACGCAGGAGACAGAGGATTTGACCATGACCCCAGAAAGTTTATAACTTTTATAGGTAAAGGTGGGAAGAGCGGGAAGATTTGGCATGGTTACACATGATTGGATATTTTAAACATCAGCAGTTTGTGTAGACTAGTTATTTTTGACCATGAAACCTCGGACTCAAGAATACCAGATGACCCATTACTCATTTGCTTGTTTAGACTTGTATGCCTTTGCATCATTGTTTCTTTTTCTTTTTTGATCACTCTGCCCCTGAAGGGGCTCAAAATTATTATTATTATGGCTAATTTTAACAAGTTGTTGGAGTTGTTGGTGGTCTTTGCTGACCATGAATTTTTTGTTCTATGTCTCAAGATGTTTTTATTTTTTTAATTCTCACATTCCCTACTCTTTTTATTTGCAAATAATTCTAATCTTAGAATTACAGATAGTTTTCTTCTTCAGATTCATCCCTTAAAATCTCATGTCTCTGTCTCAACACCAGTAGCTGAACTGCATCTATTCTTGACCTAACAAAAGCTAGTATTTTATTTATTACACACTGTCTAAAAAGAAGGAGTAAAGGAATTATTGCCAGGGGGCCTGCCACTGGGGAAAACAGGGTCGTCAACCAAGGTGATCAGACAAACCAGGACTCGAACCAACCTTGTTGAGATTCTTTCTCTCTCTGTCTTTTGTCTAGTCTTTCTCTGAGCCTCTGCATTGAGTCTCTGACTACCCTGGTATGATCAGCATAAAAGCAACATTCTTCCTTTAAGGCAGCACACAACCCCCGTCTTTTAAGAATAGTAGATCCAATCTTCTTTTATTTTGCAGTACCACTTCTGACAAGGATGTTAAAGATTTTTCTAAATTGAAGATGGATTTTTCTAATATTTTTAAATCTTTATTAATAGCATCACTAAGAGCCTTAAGACCTTGCTGTCCAGTGGCTAAAGCGGCAGCTCCTGTCTCTATCCCTGCTGTAATACCCAGCCCCTAGCAAAATGGCCAATGTGAGGGAAACAGGTTCTCTTCTATATCTTTGAAGCCTAAAATCAAACTCCCTGTCAAAGCTATCAGCTGCATGACAGTAAATTCTGGGGACCAATTGTACTAACACACAGAAGTCTGTAGTTGGTTCAAATACACTTGTGGATACACAGGGAGTGAGTCCTGAACTGCAGGCCCACCATCTATTAGGCCCTGGCACTAGATAATAGGAGGCAACAGTCTTGTAACTATTAATTGTCTAGTTACACAAATGTCTATGAGATGCAGGTGGGGTACCCAAAAAAAAGTCTTGATTTTGTCCCCAATACTTCTGTTAGAGTCAGTTTCTTTTCTGTTCTCCAAAAACAGGAATGATGGGAGGTCGTATTATTAAACTCACCACTTATAGCAATCTCCAGTTGTTTCTTCTAAGCCAGCTCTGATGATTTTATCTCCCTTTGTCAGTAAATTTTATAACAATAGGATTGCAACATTTGCCTTTGCATGGTTCATTTGGGCCCCAACTGCCACGAGCACACCCACTTTCAAGGTATTTATACTGATCTCTCTCACCCTGGTGTGGTTTGTCGTAGCCACCGTACTGCTTAACTGTGATCAGGTCCCAAGTGGAAGAGGGGTTCCAATGAGCAGCTTAAGAGGATTATCAGTCTTTTCTAGAGTCCACTCATCTTGGTCAGTCTCAGGGGGAGCCCTCTTAACATGGGAGGCATGAACCCAGGTGGGGATCCTGTCCACCTTAATGGCAGTTGGGGTTGTCAACAGTACCAGGTAGGGTCCTTTCCACCGTGGCTTGAGATTTCTCACTCGGTGTCTCCATATCGAAACAGCATTTCTAACTTCAAACTCGTGAGTAACAGCTGTATCTCCAGGAGCATAGGTGTCCTTTAGCCATTCCCAGACCTCCTTTCTGACTATCTCTAGAGCCTTCAGGCCGGCTAGGAGAGAAGATGATGGGATAGAGCTGTCATCAGGGCAGGCCCAACTCTCTAAAGTCTTATACATTGGTGGAGGGGAACCAAACATGATGTCAAAGGGAGTTAACCCTAAAGGTCCGGGGGTGTTGCACACCCCGAACAAGGCAAGAGGGAGAAAAGCTGTCCAATCACCCCCCACCGGTCTCTAAGGCCAATTTTGTCAAGGTCTCTTTTATGGTTCTATTTATTTCTTTTTACCTGTCTTGAGCTCTGGGGTCTATAAGAACAATGTAATTTCTATTTGATCCCCACTTGTCTGGCCAATCCCTGATTTACCTGGGCAATGAATTACCTTAGGTACTCCAAACCTGGGCAGAATCTCTTCCAGTATCTTTTTGGTCACCACGTTGGCAGTTTCTTTCTTGGTGGGAAAAGGTATCTATCAGATATTTATTTTCATAATGGGCAGGTCTAACCTCAGTGAAGTCAACCTCCCAATAGGTCTCAGGCCGATCTCCCCTCAGCCTCTTTCCCTCCAAGTTTTTGCTGGATCTGGCATTGGTGAAAGCACATGCCTTACATCTCCTTACTAAGTCCACAGCAAGCTGTCACAGTCTTGGAACATGGGAGAGGACCTATTAACCAGTTTTACCATCTTTTTGGGTCCTAAGTGGGTGAGCTGATGTATACCTGTCAGGTAGTTCAGTGCCTCTTCTTCAGAGAGGATGCCTCCTGGCTTGTCAAAGTTCTTTCTTGGGGGTCTGTGTCCCCTCTCGGCTAGCAGGATCATGGGCCCCTGTGCGGCTTCTTTCGCCACGCAATCTGCCATGTGATTCCCTCTTTCTATAGGGCCAGTCCCTTTTTGATGTCCAAGACAATGTATGATAGCCACCTTGCGGGACAAATGGACAGCTTCTAATAAACTGAGAATCTCTTTTTTGTTTTTAGTGTCTTTACCAGCAGATGTCAGCAGTCCATGTTGTCTATATATCGCCCCATGGACATATGTGGTTGCAAATGCATACCGGCTGTCAGTGAAAATGTTAATAACTTTTCTTTTTGCCAGTCTCAAAGCTTGAATCAAAGTAATAAGTTCTGCTTTCTGAGGTGAAGTCCCTTCTGGCAAGCTGCTGGCCCACATGACAGTTTTTCTATCTACCACTGCTGCCCCAGCCCTGCGCTTACCTTCCCCCACGAAGCTGCTCCCATCAGTGAACCAGGCAGATGTCCCCGGCCATGGCTGGTCAGTCAGGTCAGGCTGGGTTCCTGTCTCTTCACACTGATGTATGGGAGTCTCATCAGTCTCAGGCAGCAGGGTGGCAGGGTTAAGGATAGTGGGAGGGGCAAAAAGCACCTGTTCAGTCAGCAACAAGCTCTGATAGTAAGTCATCCGGGCGTTGGTCATCCATCGGTCTGGCAGTTGTCTGATATGCTTTCTAGGGCGTGGGGGGCCACTACAGTCACATTTTGGCCCAAGGTTTTGTTGTCTGATAATGCTTTCTAGGGCGTGGAGGGCCACTACAGTCACATTTTGGCCCAAGGTTTTGTTGTCTGATAATGCTTTCTAGGACATGGGAGGCCACTACAGTCACATTTTGGCCCAAGGTTAGCTGATCAGCATCTTTCACCAACATGGCCATTGCTGCTATCGCTCGCAAGCAAGAGGGCCATCCACTGGCCACTGGATCCAATTTCTTAGATGGATAAGCTACCTGGCAACTCCAGGGCCCCAAAGTTTGAGTCAGCACGCCTCTAGCAATTCCCTTTCGCTCATCTACGTATAGGGTAAATGGTTTAGTCAAATCAGGCAAGGCTGGAGCGGGTGCTTGTAGTAGGGCCTTTTTCAAAGTATCAAAAGCCTCCTGATGGTCCTTAGTCCAGATGAATTTCCCTTTTTCTTTGGTAAGGGGGTATAGTGGGGCAGCTAACGTAGCAAACCCTGGTATCCACAGTCTGCAAAACCCAGCTGTCCCCAGAAATTCTCTTACCTGGCAAGGGGTGGTCGGGGTCGGGATCTGCATCACAGTTTGCTTTCTGTCATCAGTCAGTCATCTCTGTCCATCTCTCAGGATATATCTCAGATAAGTCATTTCTTTCCAGCTCAGCTGTGCTTTCTTGGCAGAAACCCGGTACCCCAACTCACCTAACTCAGCCAGAATCCTCTGGGTCCCTTGTTCACATTTTTCATGGGTCTCTGCAGAAGGTAGGAGGGTCACCTGAGGATTTTTGGTGTGAAAGGTGGCAAGGTCTCGATGTAAAGCCTCATCCCTGGGGCAGTCTTGTCTACATGAGTTGTCTAACCCTTCTGCTCTCAGGATCTTGCCATTCAAAAGCAAACAAAGGTCTCTTAAATACTGAATATTTTGCCCCTGTGTCAACTAGGAAGTCCATGGAGGTCCCCTCTACTCTCAAAGTTACCCTAAGCTCGGGGAGGGGGACTGAACCCTGTCTCCCCTAATCTTCATCATCTTCTTTCAAAGACAGTATTCTTGTCCCTGTCTTTTAGGGCATTCTCGAGACCAATGACCCTTCTCCTTGCAGTACGCGCATTGGTCTTTTTCTAGTTGTGGCCGGTCAGTTTTTCTGGGTCTCCTTGGCCCCTGCCTCTGCCTATTGCCCAGGTCCCCTGGCTGTCTAACCTTGGCTCTCTTCTCTTCTCCTACTACTGTGGCCAGTATGAGAGTCAAATTCCTTTCCTGTCTCCTACCTCTTTCTTCCTGCCCCCTATATCTCTTGTCCTCCTCTTCTCTCTTTTCTTTCTCTGCCTCTCTCACTCCTGTCCTCATCTTTCTTCTTTCTTTCTTTTCACTTTCTTTTTTCTCGCTTCCTCTTTCTTTTCACTTTCTCTCTCCCTTTTCTGATAAACTTTCTCTGCCTCTCTGACTACATCTCTAATAGTATAACCCTGCAGCCCTTCAATGCATTGTAGTTTCTTTCTAGTATCTTGGGCAGACTGTCCAATGAATGCCATAATCACAAAAGCTCGGTGTCCTTCTGACATACCCATGAATCTCTCTAAGAACACTAAAGAGGATTCATCTGCCCTCTGCATGACCTTTCTCATCTCAGCCAAATTGGTGGGCTTTTCACGGCCCCCCTGAGACCTGCCACTAGGGCCTGGCGATATTGGAGAGCTTTCTCTGCCCCTTACCTTGTTCGGGTGGGTGGGGAGAATGCTGATGCCCTTCCTATGGGAACCCAAGGCGGCCGGGGGCATGGGAGAGGGAGCCCAGTAAGTGGCCGAGTGAGGGTGGGGAGCCGCCACGCACCCTACACGGGAAGGGTGGGGCCTCCTGGCCAGGGGCTGCCCGCCACCCCTCCCCCGCCCAGCACACATGGGGCCCGGGGTCCCCTCTGTTGCTGGTGCTGCCACTGCAACCCAGGTCTCGGGCCTCGCACACTCACTACCCCACGGGGCAGGGTCTGGTCTTGTATGCTATGTATATTAACCTCCCTACTTGTGTAAAAAATGATCTGTCCTCCTGAAACTGACTCTGAAACCTTATCATACTTACATCTAATACTTACTTTGTTTTCTCTTAGAGATTAAAATTTAATTACAAAATTTTTCTTTTTTTTTTTATTGGAAATTTTATTTATATTTCAGATGTTTTCCCCTTACCCCCTTTCCCCCCCTCCCTCCCAGAACTCCCATCCATTACCCCTCCTCTTGCCTCTATGGTGGTGTACCCCCACTCACACTCCCCTGTACCTCACCTCCCAACCCTCGAATACCCCCCCAACGACATCCAGCCTTCATTGGACCAAGGATCTCTTCTCCCACTTATATATAGCTCCCTTGCATATATAGCTGGAGCATGGGTCCCTCCCTAACGCTCCCAGGCTGGTGGTTTAGACCCTGGGGGCTCTGGTTGGTTGGTATTGTTGCTTTCCTCATGGTGTCACGAATCCTTTCAACTCCTTCAGCCTTCACTCTATCTTCTCTATTGGGAACCCCATGATAATTTAATGGTTAGCTGTGAACATCTGCCTCTGAATATGTCAGACTCTTGCAGACCTCTAAGGAGACAGCTATATCAGGCTCCTGTCAGCATGTACATCCTGACATCCATATCAACGTCTACCTTTGGTGATGCACATGGGATGGATATCCAGGTGGAATGGTCTGTAGTGGCCTTCCTTCAGTTTCTGTCTTGTACTTTGTCTCCATATTGCTCCCTTGAAGTATTTTGTTTCTTCCTTCTAAGAAGGACTGAGCCCCACTTTGGTCGTATTTATGAGCTTTATGTGGTCTGTGAGTTGAATCTTGGTATTTCAAGCTTCTGGGCTAAAATCAATAATCAGGAGTAATACCATGTATGTTTTTTGTGATGGGTTACTTCACTCAGGGTGATATTTTCTAGTTCTTCAATTTACATAAGAATTTATCGAATTCATTGTTTTAATAGCTGAGTATATTCCATTGTGTAATGTACCACATTTTTTGTATCCATTCCTCTGTTGAATGACATCTGGGTTCTTCCAGTTTCTGGCTATTATAAATAAAGCTGCTATGAACATAGTGGAGCATATGTCCTTGATATGTGTTAAAGCATCTTCTGGGTATATGCCCAGGAGTGGTAAGCTGGGTCCTCAGGTAGTGATATGTCCAATTTTCTGAGGAACCACCAGACTGTTTTCCATAGTGGTTGCACCATCTTGCAATCCCACCAACAATGGAGGAGTGTTCCTCTTTCTCCACATCCTCGCCAGCATCTCCTATCACCTGAGTTTTTGATTTTAGCCATTTCTGACTGGTGTGAGTGGAATCTCAGGGTTGTTTTGATTTGCATTTCCCTGATGACTAAGGATGCTGAACATTTCTTTAGGTGCTTCTTGGCCATTCGCATTTCCTCAGTTGAGAATTCTTTGTTTAGCTCCATACCCCATTTTTTAATAGGGTTATTTGTTTGTCTAGAGTCTAATTTCTTGAGTTCTTTGTATATATTGGATATTAGTCCTCTATCAGATGTGGAATTGGTAAAGATCTTTTCCCAATCTGTTGGTTGCCGACAAAACTTCTTTCTTTATCACTTTACAAACCCTCCCCAAAACCCTGCAATGCTCTCCAGGTTTATAGCCTCTTTTTAGACAATTATTATTGCAAGCATATGTGTTTACATGTGTGTATATATAAACACATAGATTATATTCCTGAGTGGAATCTATTAAGTCTGTATGAATGCCTGAAAATGA
Organism: Mastomys natalensis; assembly: GCA_021653895.1. Lineage (NCBI taxonomy): Eukaryota > Metazoa > Chordata > Mammalia > Rodentia > Muridae > Mastomys > Mastomys natalensis. The sequence continues at coordinate 72,062 of JAJTUV010003385.1, read as the reverse complement.
CCCCCACAGACTCATAGGAGATGGAATTATTAAAGACATGGCCATTTTGAATCTGTATGGCCATGTTGCATGAGACTGTGACTTCAGATTGGAGTTTGAGGTTTCAGAAACTCAAGGCAGACCTACTGGCTAACTCTCTTTAGGCAGCCTCTGGATCTAGATGTAGAAATCTCAGTACCATGTCTGACTGCATGCCACCATGCATTCTGCCATGACAACAATGGACTAAACCTCTGAAATTGTAAGCCAGCCCCAATTAATTGTTTTCCTTTATAAGAGTTGCCTTGATCCTGGTGTTTCTTCATGTCAATAAGACCCCAACTAAGAGATACATGTGAGCTTTCAGGGTTGACAATTTAGGAGCACTCCTGTAGTAAACAAGCATAATCCCTAACAAAAATCTGCAAACATCTGCTGTTATAGCAACTGATGATTAGACTCTTCACCCAACATGAAAGCAAACTTCTCTTTTCAAGAGGCAGAGACCCCTACAGAAAACCACAACCAATAAAGATGAAGAATTATGGACATCAATACCAAGGGTACATCTGTAAAACACACAGGGAATGTTGCTGAAGATGTGGAAAGTGGACTGTAAGCCCTAGAGAACCAGTGAATGTGTTTGTGAGACTGCATCTACTAGTAGTGTGAAAAGCTTGGAAAAAACAATTGAACTTATAGGAGCTGAATAAGCATGACACCAGTGAACATGGCAAACTAGACAGAGACAATGCCCCAGTGTCTCAGCCCTACATAAAGAACTGTAGAAAACTGAGATAAGGAATAGAAGAGTTGGCTTTCCCTAGGGAAGACAACCAATTGGTTGTCTGGTGCTAAAGTGTATTTTTTTTAACTGTGAATATTTATTGGAGGTGTATTTAATTTAATGTAAGTGTATGTTTCACCAGCATGACTTATTATGTGCATCATATAGTGTTTCGATGAATTCTGACCCATGTTTGGGGGCCACTCTGTCTCAGCCCATTTTGTTGCTCCAGTCCAAGGGTCAGGGACTAGAAAGAGAGAGAGTGGGGAAGGAAGGGCAAGAGATACTAAGAATGGAGACAAGACAGAGGATCTGATCAAGTCTTGTTTATTGAAAGGAAATTTTGAGTATTTATACCCTTTACCACGTGCCTTGCCCTCGTAGACAAGCACAGCTGAAGGCACTATGTCATGTGCCTTGTAGCATAGATACCACATGGGCCTAGCAGCATGGATATCATATGCGCCTAGCTATTAGCGTGGAGACCATGTGCACTGCGCTGGGGCACTACACAGTAAAACAAGATATGTGAGAAAAACAAGATGTTTATCAGAGTGTGCTCAGGTATTGTGGGCTGTTGAAAACAAGTCTCTTGTCAGGTTATATGGCCCGAGATGGCTGCAAAGAGGATAGCTACTTCCTGCTAGGTGTTGGCTCCCAACAATATAGGGCTTCAGAAATGATCATAGGATCCAATGGAAGAAGAGTTATAGACAGCTAGATGGATGGGAGTATTCAGGTTGGTACCAGAAAATATCCTAAATGGTCTAAAAGTGTAGAAATCAGTCTTATTGCTGGATCATCTTTCCTGAATCTAAGGTACACTATTTGAGGTAGGGTAACAACTGAGGACCAGGTATTCATTTGGCTGGCAGTAGAGGATGTGTTTATTCTATAGGCTGGTATCTTCTGGATAACACAGCACATACACAATGTGTCTCTGTGTTTCTGTGTTCTCTGAACTGCTGAGGCAGAGGTCTAAGGCTGAGGAAACAGTCTTGACCTGAAGCTGAACCCAGAGGTAATAATCCAGAAAATGCAGAATGAATTTCCTATATAGGGGACTTCTTGAATTAACTACATTTCCTTAAAGAACACTGGCCGGGCATTGAACATAGGAATCCCAGATGTACCTGAGACATAACAAGCCTGCTTATTCTGTTTCTACATTTCTGTGAATGAACTGATCAGTAGAGGGTTCAGCCCCTAGGGGATTGGAGACAGTATAAATTCTAGTTGTGCTGAATAAGTTGTGTTGAGGGACCACACTTTCACTGATAAAACTATGCAATATTTTGATAGAGCATCATGCCCCATGGTCATAGGGAATCCTATAGTAGTCCATCTCTGTGAGCACTGATGGAATGTAAGTTCTAACAACAACCCCACATACTATTTCTAGAATGTATTCACTTTCATAGTCTTGTGTAGGAATGCCTCTATTCTCACAATCACATGCCATTTCAAGGATGGTTCGGTACAGAGAGTGGTTTTTAAGAGCCCTTCACAATTTGTTTGACAGTTCTGTGCACATAACAAACCAATGAGACAACAGTGGGAAGTAAAGAGTAGAAGATAATGTCATAATTGACTTTAATGCATTTTGCCACCAACAAGGCTCAGTTGATAATTTCCTTGATCATACATCAGGAGGTGATAGAACAGCACAAATGTAAAACTGAGGTCAGTGACATGGGTAGCACACAAAGGGAGAGCAATCACTTCATAGATTGGCCTTATTTACAAAATGGGGAAACCAGTGTGGATACTGTACTGATGGAGGAATATTTAGACATGCAGAACTGTCTGATTCCACAAAACAACTGTTCCAACTATCCTATTGTCCATCATATCAAGTCACCCGAGGTCTCAATCCATTGAATACCATTTTGATTTCATTATAATTAAACCCAGAAATTCAGCACTCTGTGATGAATGTATTTCTTCAGGTTTCATTTCTTAGCATCCAGAATCAATCTGCTATTTACTGCCTACAAAGGCAAAGGCTTGTATTCTTGTCCATGTCATCCATGGCATCCATATCATAGACATGGAAGTTCATGTCATAGACACAGCATCCCTCACAACGAGGGCAGGTGGCTGTAGCAAACATGAGTGCCTTCGGCTGTCTTTTGGCCATGATTATTTGCACCAGCTCAGGACACAGTTGAGAAAAACCTGTCTACCACAACATAACCCAGGGGATCATAACACTCTAAAGGGGCAGGGTATACCTCTACAGTCAAGTTGCTTAGATTGGCCGTGCATTGCAAAAGGTCCTTGAGGACAGGACTGGAGAAGTCGTTATAGTAGAAATTAATACTGTTGAGCTGTGAGCACTGGCTCAGGGCTGGCAAAAGGACTTTGAGCTGAGAGTCCTTCATGCTGCAGTGCTCAAACTGTAGATTCTGCAGAGTTTCAGATACATTCTCTAGGAGAATTCCAAGAATCTCGGGACATGATGTGGGAAAACATACAGCATTGAAGTGCAATTGTTTCAGTTGATAGAGGCTCTGACACTCTGACATGTGTTTCAGGTCTGATGTTGAGAGTTGGCAGAAGGACATAAACAAGGACTCCAAGGGGTCTTCAGGCATCTAGAATAAGAACAAGAAATTGATTCTGGCTCATGTTGCTGGAGGACACTAGTAAAATTGACAGAGAAGAACATATGTAGAGTCAATCTATGCTTCTGTTGAACATCCACACTGGGGACACAGCATGTTGGTGTTTGCTCATATCATCGTCTACTGAGGCATACTACAATCAAGTGGGATGTGCTCAGACCAGAGATCTGCAACTCTCCATACTCATTGTGTCAAAGAACTAGAGCTTGCCTCATCATTCCAGAAGAGCATACCTAGAAAGGACTAGCACAGGAAGGTTCTGGCAACATCTTGGCCTGTGTCCCGCAGAGTTTATCCTTTTCCCTGCTATATTCACAGTCTCCATCCTTGATTTCAGTATTTGACCCTTAACTCTGATGACCTCCACCCTAGTGTCACAAACTTCTCATCTACTTAGTCCCAAATGTATTCCAGCCATCCTTCCATTTAAGGGAGAATTAGAGGCTGACTGAGTCCAATATAGGAACAAACTGGTTCCTGTACATGTATATCTTTGTAGAGGGCAAGCATGGAGCCTCTCTTGCTCTGGGCTCTCTGCTCTGTCCTGTTTTCTATTAGCTTTGCTTGGATCCCAAAGAGGACTATGCAAAGCACACTTACTTCATCTCAGACACACAATGGACATATTTGCAAGGCTGCTATCTCAATATCTCCTACCCCAGTTCAGACTCAGCTAAAGGAGTAGGAATTGAACCAAGTGAGTTCAGTTAAGAAACAAACAGTCTACACTTTGATACTGTAATGACTCTGTCATTGTAACACCCTTTGTGACTGGCACACCTCAGGTGCCCACTAATGCTCCAAGTCAAAGGAAAGTTTTTCTGCCAGAACAGAAACAGCTCACCATCCTTCCATAGGAAAAGGGGAAACCATTCAAATAGAGACTCTGGAGATGGTTGAGTTTGGAAAACTGAGAAAAGAATTTTGCAGAACACTTATTTACATCTGTTACTGTATCCACTACATTATATTGGGAGTCGATTAGACTTAGATCAGATTTCATAATATTTCTAATCTTCTCAAGGTTATGTGGAAAGAAACATAGGAAAGACAGGATGTCATATGTGCATAGTTTCATTTCCTTAATAGGGTTTGAACGGATGGTCACCACCTCCCTGCAAATCTCCAGGGGGTTATATTGGAAGTGGATTTGATACAGATTGAATTTGATAATATTTCTCATCTGGCCAAGGAAATGTGAAAAGAAATGTAGGAATGACAGGACGTCATGTGTGCATATTTCCAATTCCTCAATATAGATTGGCTCAAAAATATTCAAGACCTCCTTGATACTCTCCAGGGGGAAGCAATGAATCTTCATCTTCAGACAGATTAGCTGCAAAGAGTCACTGCTCTTCTGGGCCCACCGGAGTAAGCAGTTTTGTTGTTCTTTCAAAAAGAAGAAGAGGCTCAGGTTAGTGACCACTTGCAATTTCTGCGTCGGTGCACAAGTAGGAGGACTCTCTGGGCCTTGCTTCTTTATCAAAATATCTGGTGAGCACACTCCATCTTCTCTTCCAGCCCATGCATCCCAGAAATCCTGCTGCACATTTCTCAAGTCCAACACTTGTAGCTTCCTCTTTCTGTGATGCAAAAGGGTAAAGATTCATAATTTAAAACAGGAACCAATCTGGAGTCAGCTTGAATCCCACTTATCTAATGTCAGCTCCAACATAACACTTCATACCAGGCAGGCAAGGACACTGCATGATCTGCATCTGCACCAGGAGCCTCCCAGCCTGGAGAGGGTAGTGGCAGGGTCACAGCATAGGACTCTGGTTATGACTTTAAAGTCTGAGGGTCTCAGGGATTTCTGGCTCTCTGACCTGTTCTGAAATGGTGATGATAAGTTCTAAAAAGTCCTAAAAACTACTTCTGAGGGTAAAAGACTGCAGGCTTAGGTGATTAACACCTATAGCCTAACAACAGAGTATTTGGCAATGTGGCCTTTGTTCTGTCTCAGCAGGAGCTGCTGGGCTCTAACTTATGCTTGCTACTCTGAGGTCACAGGAAGAAAAAGACACTTAGAGAAGTTACTATAGGGTTTATTACTAAGTGTAAAAAGTTTTCTGTGAAAGCTATCTAAGGGGAAAAGCAGAAAGGTCCTAAATGGGGAAAAGAAAAAAATTTTAATGAGGGAAAAATTCTAAGGAAAAAATTCTAGGCAGTGGAAAAGGAAAGGAAGGGACGAATGACTATAGTACTACTACTTTGTCTTTGTCTTCAGTACTTATACATTTTTCAGAGTACATGATCACGGTTACAAAGTTCATCACAAGTTCACCCCAAAAATCAAATTGAAATAGAAGTTTTCAACACAGAATGTTTACATGCATATCCATTAGGAATAGTTATCTGGCTAAACATCCATCACCTGTCTAGCTCCACAGGTTCAATGAAGATTTAAAACTATAAGAAATTAGTGAAGTTTTGTATAGATAAACAAAGGCAATATTATATCTTCTGTCCTAGCACATATACTAAAGCATGAGTTCCCTATTAGTGACCTTTGGTTAATTGTTTTACAACCTCTTGGAATGTGCTCTGAGTAGGGGAAAGTCTGCTTACTATCTAAAAGCAATTAACTGATGACATGTGGGAGACTGGCAGAGTTCTCATTGTAGTTTGGACTATCAGAAAGGGACCTAATAGCAGTCCCACTATAAAACAGCTTAATCATAACCATTGATATAATTTTAGGAATTCTTATAGGATCATCAATAAGACTTAAGAAGTCATCTATTTGTCTATATAGCATCAACATAAGACAGTACATCTTCGTGGATCTGGAGATATCTGCTCCAAAGGGGTGTGCTATTGCTTAGTGATTGTTAGATATGTCTAATACTAATAATAGGAAAATCATATTAATAGCAGAAATCTGTCCTAAAATAACTCTCTTACAGCCTTGGTGAATAAGATCACTTGTCACAGATTATATAATAATCCAAGGCTAGCCATTTAAGGACTATCACCTGCTAATTATTAACTTCTCCTTATGGCAGCTGACACATCTAGAGACATGACCCACTTCCTTCCATTCAGTTGCTCTTGACTTGTGTCTCTTTCATATCGAGTGTCTGTAGGAAGGCCATGGAAAGGCTCATCCAACTAGGACTACTAGTACTCTGAGCTGTTGTCCACTATGAGTTTCATTTAGATCAGCTTTCAACTTGAATAGTATTTCCACAAATCCCCATGTCAATGACATCATTATTCTCTGTCTTGTTTGATCACAGTCTTTTTGTCCTCATGTGTGTCTTACCACTAACCCTATTCCCCTGTAGCCTTCTAGAGCCTTGCTTACCTAGGATGAACATTCTGGGTCATCAGTATATCTATGCCATCCAGCACAACTTGCATCATCTCCACATCGTCAGGTTTCAGTAATGATCCCACAGGGAGGTAGGAAAAGGGCCAGGCTGCCACTGTTGCCTTCATATCTCTGTTCGTCTGCTATTGAATGCCTCTATGAAGAGTGGTGGGAAGAGCATAGGGGGCAGGTTTTCCAGATCAGAGATGTCTATGGCATCATTCCTCAGCAGCGCCTTCAGTGGCAGCTGCTCAAGTGTGGGAGGGTTGTAGGTGCTCATCCTGATAGATATTCAGTCAGAAGGAACCTGGAGAAGGATTTAGGAGACATAATTTTAGGCTACATTTTGGATATCCCCATTTTACACACATTACAAGAATCAGAAGGCCAGAGACCATGCTCTGGCAATAATGGAGAATCCAGTCTCCACAGTTATCCAATCTCATGGTCTCTAAGCCAAAAATTCTGAACTCTCAGCATGTAGACTCCCTTGTAAGCAAACACAAGGGAAAAAAAAAATCAACCATTTTCCTATATGATACCAATAACTGTTCCTCTTAATCGCATGCCTAGTCAGAAGGGTTATTCTGGAGCATATAGTCTGACCAGAGTTTTGTTTCAAGGAAAAGATACTGAACAAGTTTTCAGGACTTTTAAGAAAATATAGAGCCAAAAAGGAATAAAAAAAAAAAAAAAAAGAAAAGAAAATATAGAGCCAATGACACAGGCCAAAAGGAGCCTAACTGTCCTTTTAACAGATTGATCTCTCCTGGGAAGGGCTAAGAAGAATCTATGAGATCCCTGTCTTTGGGTACTACTCAACCATTTAGAGACAAACCAAAGCAAGCTGGACTTATGTTAATTTGTTTAATGAGGTAAAAGTTCTGTCAATTCATGGCCACCTGGCTATACAATCAAACCACATCTGAAATGCCAAACCTAAGTAAAATTCACAACTTTCCCTACAGTACTTGGAAAGCCATGGTACTTAATGAGAGCACCTGCTCATGCGAGTCTTAGAGGAGAAGACACGTGTACATAGGCTACAGGGAGAAGAGTTTCACATTACAATTTTCAGTACAGAGGAAGAAAGAGACAATATATCTATCAGCACTTCTAAGTCTAGCCTGAATCGTGACCATTTGTACCCAAGACATTCATTCTAGTTTCCAGTTCTGGCAGCTGTATACTTTTCCTCATACACGCATAGATATCTTATACAATGTCTAAAAATTTGAACAAAACTCAAGTAAACACATGCCAATAACCTGTCAAAGAATATGCAAAATGCAAAAACTCATAATACAAAACATCCAGGAAATCCAGGACACAATGAGAAGAGCAAACCAAAGGATAATAGGTATAGATGAGAGTAAAGATTCCCAATTTAAAGGTCTAGTAAATATTTCAATGAAATTATAGAAGAAAACTCCCCTAACATAAAGAAAGAGATGTTCAAGAACATACAAGAAACCTACAGAACTTCAAATAGACTGGAACAGAAAAGAAATTCCTCCTATCACATAATAATCAAAACATCAAATGCACAAAACAAAGAAAAAATACTAAAAGCAGCAAGGGAAAAAGGCCAAGTAACATATAAAGGCAGTCCTATCAGAATTACAACAGACTTCTCACCAGAGACTATAAAAGCCATATGTTCCTAGACTGATATAATACAGACCATAAGAGAACAAAAAAAAACCTTCTATATTCCACAAAACTCTCAATCACTATAGATGTAGAAACCAAGATAGTCCATGACAAAACCAAATTTACACAATATCTCTCAACCAATCCAGCCTTACAAAGGATAATTGATGAAAAACTACAACACAAAGAGGGAAACTACAAACTAGAAAAAGCAAGAAACTAGTCTTCCAACAAACCCAAAAGAAGATAGCTACACAAACAGAATTCCACTTCTAATAAGAAAAATAACAGGAAGCAACAATGATGTTTCCATAATATCTCTTAACATCAATAGACTCAATTTTCCAATAAAAAGACATAGACTAATAGAATGGATATGGAAACAAAACCAGAATTTTGCTGCATAAGGGAAATGCACCTCAGACAAAGACAAAAGAGTAAAAGGCTGGAAAACAATTTTCCAAACAAATGGTCCCAAGAAACAAGCTGGAGCAGCCATTCTAATATTGAATAAAATGGACTTTCAAATAAAAGTTATCAAGAAAGATATGGAAGGAGACTTCATACATGTCAAAAGAAACACCTACTAAGTTGAACTCTCAATGCTGAAATCTATATAGCAAATGGTAGGGCACACACGTTCATAAATGGAGCACTGCTAAAGCTCAAAGCACACATTGTACCTCACACAATAATAGTGGAGGATTTCAACACCACACTCTCTGCAATGGCCAGATCATGGAAACAGGAAATAAACAGAGACACAGTGAAACTAACAGAAGTCATGATCCAAATGGATTTAACAGATATCTAGAGCACCAAATGGTACCTTGTCCAAAATAGACCATGTAATTGGTCACAAAACAGGCCTCAACAGATACAGAGAGATTGAAATAATACTTTACATCCTATCAGATCACCATGGAATAAGGGTGGTCTTCAATAATAACAAAAACAATGGAAAGCCCACATACATGTGGAAACTGAACAATGATCTACTCAATAATGACTTCATCAAGGAAGAAATTAAAGACTTTATAGAATTTAATGAAAATTAAGGCTCATCATACCCCAACTTATGGGACACAATGAAAGCAGTGCTATGAGGGAAAATCATAGCTCTAAGTGCCTATAAAAAGAAACTGGAGAGAGCATACACTAGCAACTACACCTGAAAGCTCTAGAAAAAAAGGAAGCAAATATACCCCAGAGGAATATATGACAGGAAATGTTCAAACTCAGGGCTGAAATCAACCAAATAGAATCAAAAGGAACAATACAAAAAAGTCAATGGATTCAGATGTTTCCTTGAGAAAATCGACAAGATAGACCCTTAGCCAGACTAACTAGATGGCACAGAAACAGTATCCAAGTTAATAAAATCAGAACTGAAAAGGGAGACACGACAACAGAAACGGAGGAAATTCAAACAAATCATCAGATCTTACTTAAAAAAAAAAAATCCTATACAAAACAAAACTGGAAATCTGGATGAAATGGACATTTTTCTAAACAGACATCAGGTATCATAGTTAAATCAGGAGCAGAAAAACCATCTAAACAGTCCCATAACCTCTAAAGAATTTGCAACAGTCATTAAAAATCTCCCCACCAAAAAATCCCAGTGCCAGATGATCTTCATGCTGAATTCTATTAGACCTTCAGGGAACACCTAATACCAATTCTCTTCAAACTCTTCAGAAGGAACACTATCCAATTCGTTCTATGAAGCTACAATAATGCTCATGCCTAAGCCACACAAAGACACAACAAAGAAAGAAATCTTCACATCAATCTCCCTTATGAATATCAATGCAAAAATATTCAATAAAATTCTTACAAACTGCATCCAAGAACACAGCAAACAATCATCCATCATGATCAAGTAGGCTTTCTCCCTGGAATTCAGGAATGGATCAATATGAAGAAATCCACCAATGTAATCAATTACATAAAAAAAAAAAAAATCAAAGGAAAAAAACCCACATGACCATCTCACTAGATTCTGAGAAAGCATTTGAGAATATTCAACATCCCTTCATGGTAAAGTCTTGGAAAGTTCAGGAATTCAAGGCCCATACCTAAACATAATAAAAGCAGGATGCAGCAAGCCAGTAGCCAATATTAAACTAAATCGAGAGAAACTTAAAGAAATCCCCTTAAAATCAGGGACTAGACAATGCTGCCCACTCTCTCCCCACTTAATAAAAATAGTACTGGAAGTCCTAGCCTGAACAATTAGACAACAAAAAGAAGTCAAAGGGATACAAATAGGAAAGGAAGAAGTCAAAATATCCCTATTTGCAGATGATACGATAGTATACTTAAGTGACCCCAAACCATCCATGAGAGAACTCCTAAACATGATAAACAGCCTCAGAACCCTGACTGGATATAAAATCAACTCAACCAGTAGCCTTCCTCTACTAGAAGGATAAACAAGCTGAGAAAGAAATTAGGAAAAGGATATCCTTCACAATAGTTACAAATAATATAAACTACCTTGGTGTGAATCTAACCAAGAAAGTAAGCAAGTGAAAGATCAGTATGACAAGAACTTCAAGTCTCTGAAGAAAGAAATGAAAGATCTCAGAAGATGGAAAGATCTCCCATGCTCATGGATCAGCAGGATTAATATAGTAAAAATGGCCATCTTGCCAAAAGCAATCTACAGATTCAATGCAATCCCCATTAAAATACCAATTCAATTCTTTACAGAGCTAGAAAGAGAAATTCTCAAATTTATTTGGAACAACAAAAACCCAGGATAGCAAAAACCATTCTCAACAATAAAAGAACTTCTGGAGGAATTGCCATCCCTGACCTCAAGCTGTCGTACAGAGCAATAGTGAAAAAACTGCATGACATTGGTACAGAGACAGGCAGGAAGATCAACGGAATACAATTAAAGGCCGAGAAATGAACCCTATGGTCACTTGATCTTCGACAAAGGAGGTAAAACCATCCCGTGGAAAAAGGACAACATTTTCAACTGATGGTGCTGGTTCAACTGGATGTTTGAATGTAGAAGAATGCAAATCGATTCATTCTTATATCCTTGTAAAAAGCTAAAGTTAAAATGGATAAAGGGCCTTTACAAAAAAGCAGATACACTAGTAGGCAGCCGTGTTTAAGATAACATCTGGGACAGTTGCAAAGTCGTATGACTAGCACCTGACACTGTAAGCAGTTGGCTTCCAGCTTGTCCAGCTCAGCTAAACTGGTAAACAAGTCCTTTCTGCATGCCTCTGCCTCGTGCCCCTCCCGAGCGGGCTTATGCAAATGAGGTAATGGCAGGTTAACCTATCCTGAGATAACATGTCACCCAGCCCGCCTTGGGAAGATATATAAGCAGTGCATTTCTGCTGCTGGGGGTCCCCTGTCCCCGTTCCCGCCCGGGTCCCGGTCCCTGTTCATAAGTCAAGAGTCGTTCCTGCAATAAAGCTGACTGAGAAGGATCCGACCGTGTGTCTTAATTGCTGGTCAAGGCGGACGTGACATACACTGAAACTAATAGAAGAGAAATTGGGGAAGAGCCTCGAATATTTAAGCACAGGGGTTAAGCTCCAGAACAGAACACCAATGGCTTATGATCAAAGATTAAGAATTGATAAATGGGCCGGGCGGTGATGGCGCACGCCTTTAATCCCAGCACTTGGGAGGCAGAGGCAGGCGGATTTCTGAGTTCGAGGTCAGCCTGGTCTACAGAGTGAGTTCCAGGACAGCCAGGGCTATACAGAGAAACCCTGTCTCGAAAAACAAACAAACAAACAAACAAACAAAAAAAAGAATTGATAAATGGGACCTCTTAAAATTGCAAAGCTTCTATAAGGCAAAGGAAACTGTCAATAGGACAAAAGGCAACCAACACATTGGGAAAAAATCTTTACCATTCTCACATCTGATAGAGGGCTAATATCCCATACATACAATGAACTCTAAAAATCAGACTCCAGAGAACCAAATAACCCTACTGAAAATAAGGTACAGAGCAAAACAAAGAATTCTCATCTGAGGAAGCTCGAATGGCCTTGTAGCACCTAAAGAAATGTTCAAAAGTCTTAGTATCAAGGAAATGCAAATTAAGACTCCACCTCACACCAGTCAGAATGACTACAATCTAAAACTCAGGTGGTAGTATGATGCTGGCAAGAATTTAGATAAAGAGGAACACTCTTCCATTGTTGGTGGGATTGCAAGCTGGTACAACCACTCTGGAAATCAGTCTAGTGGTTCCTCTGAAAACTGGACATAGCATTACCTGCGGACCAAGCTATACCATTCCTGGAAATATGCCTAGAAGGTGCTAAAATATATAACAAGGACACATGCTCCCTTACGTTCATAGCATCCTTATTTAAAATATTCAGAAGCTGGAAGGAATCCAGATGTCCTTCAATAGAAGAATGGATACAGAAAATGTGGTATATTTACACAATGGATTATTACTCAGTTATTAAAAACAATGAATTTGTAAAATTCTTAGGCAAATGGATTGAAGTAGAAAATATCATCCTGAGTGAGGTAATACAATCACAAATGAATACAATGGTATGCACTCACTGATAATTCTATATTATCCCAAAAGCACACAAAAGTGAAGATACAACTCACAGACCACATAAAGCTCATGAAGAAGGAAAATCAAAGTGAGGGTGCTTCGGTCCTTCTTAGAAGGAGTAACAAAATCCTCTTAGGTGTGCCAGGCAGTGGTGATGCACTCCTTTAATCCCAACACTTGTGAGGGAGAGGCAGGCAAATTTCTGAGTTCAAGGCCAGCCTGGTCTTCAGAGGAGTTCCAGGACAACCAGGGCTACACAGAGAAACCCTGTCTCAGAAAAAACATACCAAAACAAAACAAAAAATATTCTTGGGTGCAAATATGGAAACAAAGTGTAGGATAGAAACTGAAGGAGGGGCTATCTGAAGACAGTTCCACCTGGATATCTATCCCATGTGCAGTCACTAAAGGCAGACGCTGATGTTCATGCCAGGAAATGGTTGCTGACAGGACCCTGATATAGCTGTCTCCTTCGAAGTCAGCCTGAGCCTGACACACACAGAGGCAGATGCTCCCAGCTAACCATTGGGGTGCTCAATGGAGGAGTTACAAGAAGACTGAAGGAGCTAAAGGGGTTTGTGTCCCCATGAGGAGAGTAACAATAACAACCAACCCAAGCTTCTAGGGTTAAACCACCAGCCTGGGAGCACATAGGGAAGGACCCATGGCTCCAGTTGTATACTTAGGGAATGGTGGCCTTTTGGGACATAGGTGAGAGAGGAGGTCCTTTGTCTGGTAAAGGCTGGATGCCCCAGTGTGGGGAATTCGAGGGTGGGTAGGATGGGAGTGTGTGGATGGGGACATATCCTCTTATAAGCAGGAGGAGGGGATGAGATAAGGGGTTTCTGGGTGGGGGAAAATGGGGAAAGGGAATAACATCTGAAATGGAAGTAAAATATCCAATAAAACATTAAAAAAGCAAATTCTCATGCAATCCCATTCCTTATTATAACTGAAATCTATCAGTCTTTAAAGAAATATTATAAATAGGAAATGAATTGAATTCATACCTGGATGGTGATAAGGCTAGCCCAGCAAGCAAGAATCCTCCTTTTGGATGTAAATTAATTAAGTGATGTGGACACTGGCTACAGGTCTCCTATTCTGAGCACGACTAGGCAGCAATTCCAAGGCTCAGAAATCTGGCAGTCTACTTGGCTTTCTCAGCCTTATATACACCTTCCTTCTGACCCCTTCCCGTGTAATCCCACCTCTCTTCCACATCTTCTATCTCATTGGTCCATTGAGTCTCCACCCACTTAACCCTTTTAAACATTCATTTTTTTTCTACTGTTGGTTAATTGAATCAGACCTTCTAGTGTGAAATCAAACACAGAACTAGAAGTCAGGAGGCTGACTTTTGCTTAATTAATCCTTCTTGTGTGTGTATCTATATACACTTGTTTATGTTGGATACAATTAGTGTTTGTGGTTTTAAGGTCTGTGTTAGTTTATTTGTTTTAGTGTGTTCATTACTGTGATCGTGTACTTGAGTGTGCATTCAGTTCTAGATTATCCAAAGGTTAAATAGTGAGGTTTTGTCTCAAAACAAGGACAACAACAATTAAAAACCAAACACAAAATAAACAAACAAACAAACAAATAAACAAAAATACATGAGTACATTGCACGTGTGAAAGAGGCCTAAGAGGTTTTAGTGGAGAAGAACTTCAGTATGCGGTATAGAGACTTTTTGTACTATTTTGGTGAAGAGCATATTTCCTCTTTGCTCTGTCTGAAGAGTTTGCCTGTGTCTAAGGTGAAGAGGCTCAGATTAATTGCATTCACAAAGGAAGTCCAGAAATGTCCATCATAGGTTTTGTCTCTGGTTAAGTCTTATGAAGCATGTTTTGAATAAGTAAGCTTAGAAAGAAAAAATATAAAATATAGAGTTTGAGTTTTAATTAATGGGGCATCATGAAGTCAAATGGAGCTGAAACCTCTGCTCAAGAAGATTTAATTGAATTAAGGGAGTGGTGACCTTGGGGCAAGATTTTTACCAACTGAATTTGATCCATGGATAGTGCTGCACACCTTTAATCCCAGGAGATAAAGCCATGCATATATCTGAGTTCCAGGCTATTGTGATCTAGGTAAGAAAAGCTTAAATCCAGGTATGGTGGTACACACCTTTAATCCCCAGAGACAAATCTGGAGATCTGTGAATTCAAGATCATCCTACAGAGCAAGATCCAAGCGACAGAAACTTAGGCAATGAAACAGTTGGAAATGCCAAAGCCAGTGATAAAATGATAGAACAATAGGACCAAATTCCAGTTCTTGTAAGCAGCAGAACAGGTTTGGCCATTTGGCTCTGGCTTTATATTCAAGAGGAGAAGAAGACTACCAGGACAATTAAAGCTAGTTAGCTAGAGCTAAACAATTAGTGGTGGTGAAGACCTTGGTAATGTGTACAAGGTACCCAATTCTTACTGATTTTGAAAGCCTGAAGGAGCCATAAAGAAAATCTGAGGCTTGGCCCTGTGAGACACCTTGGAAGGTCATTGGGGAATTTAAACCTCAGTTACTCTTGATGCCCCAGGACTAAAGGGGTCATAAAAAGAATTTGAGGCTTAGCACCATGAAGAGACCCTATAAGAGGGTATTGGTGAAGCCGAATTTCAGGGGAAGACCGCAATGTCATCATGTCATCAAACTCATGTCAAAAAACCCTCCCAAGGGTAAAGTACAGCTCCACTGTGAGCTGATTTCTATTTATGGTGTGGTGGAAAGTGTCCTGAAGGACGGCTGTAGTGCTCTTACTGTTATAGAAAATGATCTTAGGGAGCTGGATGCACTGGATAAGGACATGCAGGAGAGCACTGTGCTGGGAGACTTTCATCCTACAGCCTTCCAAATCCAGGATCTTCAGAGTGGTATAACTTTCTTCAGAGGAATATGGAGTGACTCAGTACTTAAATGGGATACAATCACAAGACTGAGGTTCAAGAGTGTTAGCTGATGAAGGTCCAGGCTCAGGGATATATGATTCAAGTCTTCCTGTGAGAGATGGCAGTGAGTGATGAATAGGGACTCCAAGGGTGTGTTCAAGCACCTAGGAAAAGATAAATGTTCTTGGAAAGTATTGGTCAATGTATAAGTAACCAACTGTACCCATTTCACAGTTTGCTCAGAGACAAGTCCCATGGATAAAGCAGGGTGTAGGAAGATTTTTCAGGGAGCGTTTCATATTTCTTTGAGAGTGTTTATAGGGAGAGGTTCCACCATAAACAGATGAGGCTCCACTGTCTCCAGAGTGCCTACTCCTCTGAGAAGTAGCATTCAGAGCAGCAGGGTTGGTGTTGGCAGAATAATGGTAAGTCACACCTGACATGAATGATCCACAATCAGCCATGCTGCCTTGGGGAGCCCTGGCTGTGAGATGAGCCGAGGAAGTGAAATTGGAAAATCAGGTTTCTAATGTTTGGACAGTGAACCTAGTCCTGAGGTGCCTTATGGAAAGGGAAGTGAAAAGCCATCTTAGATTTGTTCTGAGAGGATATGTTTCTGGATGCTTTCACAGAATTTCTGTACCTGAATCCCTAAGGAGGAGCTTCCAGGCTTGGCCCATGCTCCAACAGGTGGCAATCCAGGAGCTGCTGAATAATGAAGACTTGGCTGTTTCTGCTTTACAGTACCTCTCCACAGTGTTTTTCCCACCACTTTTCAAGGGGGCCTTCATTAAGGGATGTAGAAAGATTATGAAGCCATGATAGCAACATGACTCTACTCCAACTTCTATGTTGGGAAGGAAAGTTGAGACATGGGATCAAGGAAGATTATATGTTGCATCTCCAACCACCCTAATCTTCTTCCTGTTTGACCCACAGGAGGTATAGACTGAAAAAGCTCTATTTGCTGGATATCAACCACCATGACTTCCTGGAAATATGGACTCCAACACATAATTGTCTCTGTATTCCACAGTCCCAACCAGAGCAGGAAGCTCACACAACAGTACTAAGGCAACCAATAATTGTTCATGCAGATGTTGGCTGCCTGATGTGCACTCTCAAATATACCATAAGATTTTTGTGGGGTTGATCATGCAGAACTCACAAATAATGCACTGCAGTTTTTATAATTGGTACCAAAAATGAAATGAAAGTTGATATAGTACAAGGTGTTAGATCTCTTGGGATACCATGGGATCTGTAGCTACATACAGGTGGTTTTAAGCCACCTGGAAAGGATACTCTGAAGAGCAATATGTGCTCTTAACTTTAGGCATCTCAGCAGGCGGTGGTGGCGCACGCCTTTAATCCCAGCACTTGGGAGGCAGAGGCAGGCGGATTTCTGAGTTCGAGCTAGCCTGTCACAGAGTGAGTTCCAGAACAGCCCGAGCTACACAGAGAAACCCTGTCTCGAAAAACCAAAAAAAAAATAAATAAAATAAAAAAACCTTTTAGGCATCTCTCTAGCTAAAAAAAAAAAAAAAAAAAAAACCATCATGTGACATAGGCTGGCTTGGAACTCCCTATGTAGACAACCTTCATTTGATTCTGCCTAAGAAGTATCGAAATAAAGCAGTACACAGCCATGCCTGACTATTTGTTTCTCTCCTTGTTTCTGTATGTTTATCCAAGCTAGACTTCAGTTATGACAACCTGTTTCTATCTCTTGTTGTGATAAGTGTAATCCATCAGGCTAGAACATGTCCCATTCCTGTATTTTTGAAATGTGGTTTTATTGTTAGTTCTACCTCTTTCAGAACTCAGATAGACCAGATTGCTGCAAACTCACAGATCTCTTTGCATCTGAAGGTAAATCCTGCAGTAATGGAACAAAGAAGGTAAATCCTGTTGGTGTTTCTGAATCTGATGCCAATACACCATGATGCTCAAGTGTTTTCTTGTTTTTTTTTTTTTTTAGTAGTAATATTAGTTTGGATTTGCCCTATTTTTAATTAAACTGCAGCTTGGTTTAAGGTAAGGGATTTGCAGAATGGGAAGAATAGTTCTAATGCCACCTGGATTAAAGGATGGTGGACAAGTTCAGATTTAAAAGGTAATTCTACCATTTCCATACAACCCAGATGGATTCCTTTTGTAGAGGAAGCTCTAGGGGAGATTCATTGTGGCCTTAGACAGGATGCCAAGCATGCAAGATGAACTGGGCAAAGAAGGATTATTTTACTTTTTCACCTTATATAACAACTGCCCTTAATAAAAGCTGGGAGGGGTATAACTTTACTTATTAAAGCCCTGCTCAATATGTTGCCCAGAATCCTTTTGATGTATAGGTTCTGGGTGGAACAAATAGTAGTTGTACAAATTAGTCACCTTTTGTTATGCTAGGTGGAGGGATGATAGGAAATACTATGTTTATAGTTATATCAAGTCTAATTTTTTCACTTTAACAAAATAATTTCCATCCTTTTAATAAATTGGCCAGATTGTTATTTTGACATAGATTATAGATCTTCGCCTGGCAGCTGTGACAGTAGACTCTACCCGCATTGACATGACTGTTGCAGAGGGATTGATGATGTGGATATATCAAGCAATGAATCATCTTTTTTTTTTTTTTTTTTTTTTTCAGGTTTAAAGGGCTTTGGGTTTATTCATATCTTCCCCAACCAACTCCATCAGAACCACATTCTGAACTGGTTTATTAGTGCCATTGGTTACATTCAAAGATTGGCATGGACTTTCTCTAAAGAGATGAAGACCCCAACTATTGAGGGAAAGGCAGTCATGGAGGCCCCAAGGTGAGGCATATCTTCCAAAGTGGAAGTCTCAACAACCCTGTGGGTCAATCTCCTGGGATAATCACACCCCTAGTTAAGGAGCACAGGGCACTTGAAAGCCAGATGTAGGCACTGGAGTGGCAGCCGGATTCCTGTGCCCGACAGACCAGTTCGCGCGCATCATTCAGCTGCCGTGCAACATCCAGGATGTTCTTGGCTCCTTTGTTGAGCAACAAGCTGGCTAGGCTGATGCCCAGATTCTCAGCAGCTAGCTGGGCTCCTCTTGGAATGTTCCGAGCAGTAATTCCAACCAGCTGTGGGTCATCCTCTGGACCATCTTCATGCTGAACAGGGACCTGGATGGTGGCCTGCATGGTCTCTTGCATGCTATCTGAGCCATCTAGACTCCAGACTCACCAGTCAGGTACAGTTGCCCATCCTTCATCACTGTATGCACTGCTACTGGTACACTACAGCCTCCTTCCAGGTGCCTCAGAAAAGCCCTTTCAGCAATGCAGGGAAGCAGAGTTTCAGGATCATGCAACACACTCACTAGGTCCAAGATATCCTGGTCCTTGGCTCGGACTTCCACAGCTAGGGCTCCCTGACCCACCGCATACATGCATTCCTCTGGGTGCAAGATCTGGCCCACCCGGTTCTGCCAACCCATGCGCTGTAGGCCAGCCACAGCCAGGATAATGGCACTGAACTCCTGCAGTTCATCCAGCTTCCGGAGGCGGGTGTTGAGGTTTGCCCGCTGTGGAGAGTTGCTAAGGAGAAGTCAAGACCTACACAGTGCACCCTCTGCCCCACAGTCTCTCTTCCCCCTCTCGCAATGAATCATCTTAAAGAGCAGGCGGGTATGGGGACCCTGGCTGTTGTCTTAGAAGGGGTCTCTGTGCTATGCCTGTGTTGTCTCTGCCATATTGTTCAATCCCGAGAAAAGAGAGACCTTGCCATGGTTGCACAAGCATTTTATGCCACTGAGGAAGGACAGTCTCCACAAGCATGGCTTGCCACCATTAAGTCTTGAGGAGTTCATCACGTTCAGGCTGCCAGGCAAAGCACTGCACTCGAGATACACTGAATGCTGCCTGTGGTCTTGTGAAGAGCAAGTCTGAGAGATGCGGGTTGGTACCGCCCTTTCCCCAAAATTCCCTCATCTTACCCGCCTCAGAAAAAATCGGTACCGGACAGGTCTAGCATCCTTTGGGTGCTAGTACAATGTCCAGTACTCCATTCTGAGATCAGACCTCTACTCTTGCCTGTTTCCTTGTAAAACAAAAAGGGGGAACTGTAGAGAGCCACTATGCGCTGCACCTGAGGATGGTGCTGGCTGAGAGTGCTCCCTGTGGTAAACAAGTCCTCATTTGGCTATACAGCTGTGCAGGGGCAGGGAATAGTCATACGTGGACGTATGGAGAGAAGATACGTGGCATATGCTCATTGGCCTTTGCTTAGATATAAGCCTGGTCCCCAGGGTAGTTGGGGCCACCACCTCCAGAAAGCTACAATCCTGAGTAAACTGCCTTTAGAAGGAATCTTGTTGTCTTGTGTCTAATTTCCTGCTGGCCAGGAAGGGCGCTGGACAGGATAGTAGGGGCAGAAGGTAAAAAGAGAATTAGGCATTGTCTTAATTGTGACTCTGATCTTGATTGATTGTGGTTTCTTTGATTGGGGTGATAAAAGATTTCCCAAGCCTTAGCCAGACATTTCATTCTTTTCTAGGAGCCTACCAAAGATCCTGGAAACTGACGAACTATCAGAATGAGTTTCTCAGCTCAGCTCTCACTTCTGCAGGAGGAGGGCAGTGGCTGCTGAGAGATGTGACCTTGACCATCTCTGCTCTGGAGTACCTGAGAACTGAATCTTCCTACCACTCTTCAAGGAGGCCCTCACAGGCAGACAGACTAATCTTGTTGAGGCAATGATGGGAGCCTGGCCCTTACACTGCGTCACTTGGGGACCTCACACATGGAGACTTGGAAGGTTGTGCTGTATGCAATGGATGTTTATATTATACAGAAGACTTAGCTGAGGTAGGCAAGACCCAGCTAATGGTACACAAAGATTAAGTCACAAGACAAGTAGAATCAGAGAAAGTGGGGTCATAGGAGGATAGGAAGCATCTCACTGAGCCAGCTTGGAAGAGTGCAGAGTCATCACTGCTTAAAGTGCCTCCAGCAAAGTCAGTGAGACTTGGAGGGCAGCACAGTTCATATTTAGCCACAGAGGAGTGAGGCTGTCTCAGCTCCTCTAGACACAGTAGGATCAGGCAGGACTTAATGAAAGCAGGATAGAGGGCAGTAAAACAGAGTAACATTCAAGAGAAACAAATGGCCCATCCTGGACATGGTACCAGGGCTTGATGGCTTGCAGTGGAAACATACTCTCTAAGACAAAGGATGAGGGAAACAGACAGCTGAGCTATGAACGAATAGTAGACTCATGTGGGACTTGTCCTAGATCCTCAGAACTGGAACAATATAACTCTTTTAACCTGGTGTCAATACTGTGACCAATACTCTCCAAGAACATTTATCTTTTCCAAGGTGCTTGAACACCCCATTGGAGTCCTTATCTATCACTGTCTGCCATCTCTCACAGGAAGACTTGAGTCATATATCCCTGAGCCTAGACCTCCATCACCTAACACTCTTGAAACTTAGTGTTGTGGTGTATCCCATTTAAGTACTGGGATACTCCATATTCTTCTGAAGAAACTTATAGCCACTGTGAAGATCCTGGATTTGGAAGGCAGTAGCATGAAAGTCTCCTAGCACAGTGCTCTCCTACATGTCCCTTAGCTAGTGCATCCAGCTCCTTAATATCATTTTCTATAACAATAAGAGCACCACAGCTGTCCTTCAGGACACTTTCCACAACACCATAAATAGAAATCACCTCACTGTGGAGCTGTACTTTACCCCTTGGGAGTGCTATGATGACATAGGTTTTGAACTTGAGGATAAATTGGCCTGACTTTGTCCTCAATTCTTGGATCTTCTCAGGGCCATAAGGCAGTGGAAGTCTGTCTGCTTTCCGCTTGATGCATGTTTTGTGTGTTCTGACCAGACACCAGACTTGTATTCTTAGGCAAGCATGGGACAGGGTTACTCTAAGCATTGTGATGTGAAGTTCACAGGAATTTTGTCTTGTCAAGCAGACACAAAATGTGGAAAAGAGGAGATTTTAAGGGATCAAGTGAGTTAAAAGTCAAATAATGTATAGTATTTCTAATACAAGTTCCTCAAAACTCAGATTAGTGAAATTGTCCACATTAAATCATATTTTTCTCTTTCTTTCTCCTTTGTTCTCAATTCCAGAGTGCTCCAGTCTCAAGGGGCATTGAATTTAGATCAGAGAGACCTGGAAGAGAGAACTGGAGGACAGGGGACACAAAGAACAAGCAGCTTGTATAAGTCTGACCAAACTGCTGATTATAATTTTTTCACACAGGGGTTATATACACATAGAGGCAGGATGTGGGTAAGGGGATGGTGCTGGAGCGTAGATATTCGTGAGGAGTACAGATATCTTCCAGAACAGGGTTTAGCCTGGGTGAAGGTTCAGGGAACAAGTCACTATGACTCTGTCTATAATTCACTTGTCCTTATCTAAGTTGGTACTATCCACCAAGGCTATCCAATGTCTATGACTATCCACAAGATCTATGACTACTTGTTCCTATCTAGGCTGGTAAATTTCCACCAAAGCTGCCTATTTACAATATCTTATAGCTATCTGTTTCAGTGTTTTTCTACCGAGAACAAGACTTTGTGTTAGCAGGCTGACTTAGGCCTACTGCTGATTTTAGGCCTTCAATGTATAAGCAAGGCTGCCCCTGACACCAGAGTATGGAATGCTGAGTGATGTAGACTGACTTCCTTCTTGGCCATTATCCAGGCCACCTGTTTAAGGTCTTTGGATACTGTATTTGAAGGAACAAAGCACTGAGTGTTCTGATCTGTGAGGGTGGGTCCCAAGAACATTTGGATTCAAATATGTTGGAATCAAGTTCTGGGCACAAAGCCAGATCTTGTGCATTATATTAACACATTCAAATAAAACTGAAAGTACTGAGTAAACAAACTCATGAAGACTGAAACAGTTTAGTATGGAATGATGAATGAGTTTAGGAAAAAAATCAAGAAAGAAAGAACAAAAGAAACAAAGAAAAAATCCTTGGAACTAAAGAAAAATGAAAAGACAACATTTTCTGGGATATTGAAAACAGTCCTATAAGGGCAATTTGTAGCTTTCAGTTTTTGCATTTTAAAATTATGTATTATTCAGGTACTTGCAGTTCTTGTCACATAGATTATTAACTTTCTTGGTTGTAGTTATACAAAGATGATTTATATTATTTATTTTTGGCTATTTCAAAGGGTATAATTTCCCTAATTTTCTTCTTAGCCCATTTATCATTTGTATAAAAGAAGGCTATTGATTTGTTTGAGTTAATTTTATATCCACCCACTTTGTTGGAGTTGTTTGTCAGCTGTAGGAGTTCTCTGGTAGAATTTTTGGGGGTAGCATAATATATAATATATATATTAATATATATATATTTATATACTATCATACACACATAGTTATACCTTGACTCTTTTCCAATTTGTATCTCCTTGATCAAAGTTTGTAGTCAAACTTCTCTAGCTATAACTTTGAGTACTATACAGAATAGTTAGGTAGAGAGCAGCGCATGCATTGCTGAGTTTGAGGCCTACCTGGTCTACAGAATCTGTTTTAAGATATCATAGGACACACAGAGAATCTCAGCCTTGAAAATCAAATAAAAAAAGAAGTGAAATTAACAAAATGGAAACAAGTAAAACAATACCAAAAAGAAAGAAATCTAACTGGTATGTTTTAGAAATGATAAAGAAAATTGACACAACCTTGTCCCAACTATGCCAAGGAAACCAATAGTAGATCCAGATTAACAAGATGTGAGGTCAACAGGTTTTGAAGATTGCAACAATCAGAAGAGAAATTGAGAATGTTATAATATTCTAAGAATGACTGAATATCATTTCTTTAAAAACATGTACTCCATAAATTTGGAAAATATAAAGGAAATACTTAAATTTTGAGATTCAGCCAAACCAACAAATTTAAACCTACTAGAAGTCAACAGTCTGCTCATGGTGGTGGCACATACCTTTAATCCCATCACTCCTGAGGCACTGGTAGACAGATTTCTATGTAACTTCAGGGTCAACTTACTGAGTTCCAGAACAACCAAGACTACACAGAGAAACCCAGTCTTAAATACACCAATATTAACAAACAAAACACCAAGAAGTCAGCAGCCTAAAAAGAACAATAACACATTGTCCAGTGCCCTTCCTGACCAGCAGGAAATCAGACGCAAGACAACAAGGTTCCTTCTAAAGGCAGTTTACTCAGGATTGCAGTTAGCAGGTGTGCCCCCTCCTACCCCGGGGACCAGGCTTATATCTACATAAACGCCAATGAGCATACGCCACGTGTAATCTCCCCATACGTTCCACATCAGATGACCATTCCCTGCCCTGGCACAGCTTCACAGCCAAATGAGGACTCATTAATCACAAAGAGTACTCTCAGCCAGCACCATCTTCAGGTGCTGCACACAGTGGCTCTCTACAGTTCCCCCTTTTTGTATTACAATGAAACAGGCAAGAGTAGAGGTCTGATCTCAGAATGGAGTACTGGACATTGTACTAGCACCCAAAGGATGCTAGACCTGTCCGGTACCGATTTTTTCTGAGGCGGGTAAGATGAGGGAATTTTGGGGAAAGGGCGGTACCAACCCACGTCTCTCAGACTTGCTCTTCACAAGACCACAGGCAGCATTCAGTGTATCTCGAGTGCAGTGCTTTGCCTGGCAGCCTGAACGTGATGAACTCCTCAAGACTTAATGGTGGCAAGCCATGCTTGTGGAGACCGTCCTTCCTCAGTGGCATAAAATGCTTGTGCAACCAGGGCAAGGACTCTCTTTCGGGATTGGACAATACTGCAGAGACAACACAGGCAGAGCACAGAGACCCCTACCAAGACAACAGCCAGGGCCCTCATAACGCCCACTTCTTAAGATGATTCATTGCTTGATGTATCCACGTCATCATCCCTCTGCAACAGTCACGTCAACCTGGGTAGAGTTTACTGTCACAATTGCCAAATGAAGATCTGTAATCTATGTCAAAATAATAATCTGGCCAATTTATTGAAAAGATGGAAATTATTTTGTTAAAGTGAAAAAAATTAGACTTGATTCAACTATCCTCCTGACAATTTACATAACTATTATTATAACTAAAATTACTAACTAACCACACAAAAAAATATACACATACAGGAGTAAATTTAAAGCTCATATTCTTACCAACATTATCCATGTTAACAGAGCTCTCAAAAACATCTGACTGATTCCACATAAACGTAGCATTCCCTACCATCACACCACCTAGCATAACAAAAGGTGACAAATCTGTACAACTACCATTAATTCCACACAGAACCCATTCATCAAAAGGATTCTGGGCAACATATTGAGCAGGGCTTTGAATACCCCTGCCAGGTTTTATTAAAGACAGTTGTTATATAAGGTGAAAAGGTAAAATAATCCTTTTTTGCCCAGCCCACCTTGCGCGCTTGGCATCGTGTCCAGGGCAACAATGAATCTCCCCTAGCGCTTCCTCTACAAAAAGAGTCCATCAGGGTTGTGTGGGAATGGTAGAATTACCTTTTAAATCTGAACTTAGCCACCATCCTTTAATCCAGGTGGCTTTAGTACTCTTAACAGATGCTATTTCATCATCAAAAGGTTCATAGGGCAAATCCAAGCTAATATTACTACTAAAAAAGAAAAGGAAACACTTGAGCATCATGGGGTATCGGCATCGGATTCGGAACACCAACAGGATCCCCCATCTTTGTTCCATCACCACAGGATTTACCTTCAGGAGAAGAAGCAGAAGGATCATACAAGTTACACCTGCGCACCAGCCTCTTGGGGACTCAAATAGGGTCATGGTGATCCTGTGGAAATATGCAAACAGATCCTCTCACCCAAGCCAACACCAGGTCAGGGCCATGCCATTCCCCAGTTCAGATATCTTTCCATTTTACTTGACCCTTAAGGGTCGGTGTCCAATGTGCATGCCTGTCTGCAGTGGAGCGGCCAGCAACATCCAATTGCATAAAATTTAAAGTAAAAAGAGCCAAAGAAATGCGTTCTCCGGGGTTGTGACCTGCTCCAATTCCCCCTTTTTGTCTTAATAAGCATTCCTTAAGAGTACGATGTGCTCTTTCTACAATACCCTGCCCCTGTGGATTATACGGGAGTCCATGTTTTAGGTCAACCTGCATTTGATTACAAAAAGATTGAAAAGATGCAGCAGTATATCCTGGTCCATTATCAGTTTTTAAAATACAAGGCTTTCCCCAGGCGGCCCAGACTTCCAAACATTATGAGCCTTTTCTCCTGATAAGGGGGTAGCATGTATAAGACCAGAACATGTATCCACAGAACATGTATATACTTTAATTTTCCAAATTCTGAAAAATGTGTCACATCCATCTGCCAAACTTGTAAAGGCAGCAATCCTTTAGGGTTAACACCCACTCCTGAGGGATTTAAGTGGATACTGCAATCTGGGCAATGAACAACTATTTGTCTAGCTAATCTCTTGAGATGCCAAATTTAATTTGCAATGTTTTAGCATTAACATGAAAATTAGCATGAAATTGTTTAGCTAATATTACAGGTGATTCAACAAGGGAGGAAAATACAAACTCCCTATGAGTAGCATTATCAACTTCTTCATTAGCAGCACTCATGGGCCCTGGAAGGCCTGTGTGTGCTCTTATGTGTCGAACATAAAAAGGGCACCTACGATCCCAAATCAACTTCTGTAACTTCACAAGTAACCCAAAAATAGGGCTGGAAGCCTTAATTTTCCCTATAGCTTCCAGGTCTTTTACAAGATTCACTACATATTGGGAATCTGAAATCAAATTAAAAGGTTGCTTACAATTAGCAAACACCTTAATCACTATTTTTAATTCAATAATTTGGGGCAAAGCTGGAAAAAATTGAATCACTACCGGCTCATCATCATTAATTTTATAAGAGCCACATCCAGTTCTAGATCCATCAGTATAAATTATAGCAGCCCCAACTATGGGATAAACTTTGGTTACCTTGGGCATCACAATAGGATGAGCTTCAAAAAAATCGAACTAAGGGATTCTGGGGATAATGATTATCAAACACTCCTACAAAGGTGCACTTTAAAACTGCCCAATTATCCACCACAGCACATAATGTTTGCAATTGATTATTATTATAAGGAATTATTATTTTATGAGGCTGTACCCCAAAATGCTGCAAGCATTGTTGTAGCCCTTCCATTGCCAATGTAGCAACAGCTGTTGGATAATAATCAACAGTTTTGGCGATGGAAATCTTAGGATGTATCCACTTCATTGGTCCAGATGGCTACACTACAGCAGTGGGCTGATATTTTGTTTTAAAAATTAATAATTCAATTTCCTTTTCCGGCTCATAACGTTTTAAACAGTCTCTAGCCAACTCCTTTTCCACAATGTCCAAGACTGCACGTCCCTCAGATGTTAACTCTCTTGGGGAATCCAATGCAGGATCCCCACATAATATATCATATAATGGTTGCAATTGATAATTGGGGATTCTTAAATATGGTTTTATCCAATTAATATCACCTAACAATTTTTGAAAATCATTTAAAGTTTTCAATCCACCTTTTCTAATCTCCATTTTTTGAGGGGTAACCTCCATTGGTCCAATTTTAGCACCTAAATAGGATACCACTTGATCCTGTTGAACCTTCTCTGGGGCTATAAACAGTCCATGGGCTCGCAAGCTCTCTACTACCATTAGATAAGCCTCCTTCAACTCATTCTCATCTTTATGAGCCAATAAAATATCATCCATATAATGTAAATACTTTAGTTCTTTAAATTTCATCCTAACAGGCTTAATGGCTGCACCTACATAAAGCTGACACATGGTAGGGCTATTAGCCATGCTCTGAGAAAGCACAACCCATTCAAATCATTGATCTGGGTCTTCTTGATTACATGAGGGCAAGGTGAAGGCAAACCGTTCTGTATCTTTATCACACAAAGGAATAGAGAAAAAACAATCTTTTATATCTATAACAATAATGGGCCACTCCTTAGGCAAGGTAGTCAACAGGGGGAGACCACGCTGAACGGGTCCCATGATTTGCATTTGATTATTAATGGCACACAAATCATGCAATAGTCTCCACTTGCCTGATTTCTTTTTTTATCACAAAAATAGGTGTATTCCAAGGGGAAACAGAGGATTCAATATGCCCTAGCTTTAACTGTTCCTCCACTAATTCTTTAGCAGCCTGCAATTTTTCTGAGGACAAAGGCCACTGAGGAACCCATTCTGGGTCCTCTGTCTTCCAGATAATGGGTATACTAGCCTCAGCGGCTCTTAGAAAAAACCCAGTGTCTGTCGAAGGGCTCTAGGACAGAGCTGAATAGGGCTCCTTCTGCCCTGTTGAGATCTTCCCAGGCCATGGGAGGGATGCCACCCCATATCACTCATCAATTTTTTTGAAACCTGTGAATAATTTCCCTCATTTGTTAACTTCAAATCCATTGCCTTCAATAAGTCCCTCCCCCATAAGCTAACCGGTAACTCTAACACATAGGGCTGGAAGTGTCCTTTATATCCTTCCTGATCTTCCCAAGGAAGTTCTCTGGCACTCATATCAGGTGACTTTGCATATCCAAGACCTTGCAGTGTTTGAGAAGAGGCTTGAATAGGCCAATCTGAGGACCAATCCTTAAGGGCTATGATGCTACGATCAGCACCAGTATCTAAAAGACCCAAGACCCGTTTACCATTAACTCTCAATTCTATCAAGGGTCTTTGATCCAAATCCAACGATAGGAACATGGCCTCACCACCAGTAGAACCAAATCCCTGACTTCCTCTTTTCGCTGATCTTGCAGCATACATCCCATGTAGGCTAGGTAACAAAACTAATTGCGCAACTCTGTCTCCAGGAGAAATGGCTACAATGACTCGAGGGGCTGATGCAAGAATTTTTACCTCTCCCTCGTAATCTGAGTCTATTATTCCAAGATGAACAATCAAACCCTTAAGGGCAGATGAAGAACGGCCTATTAACAACCCCACAGTATTTGCTGGCAAAGGACCCCTAAAATCTGTATCTAATTTTTGCACCCCCATTTGTGGTGTCAATACGAGGCGGGTGGTGCAGCAGAGATCCAACACTGCGGATCCTGGGGTCGCTCTCCATGGTGTTATGGAGGTTGAAGGCTCAATGACTGTGCCTGATTTTGATTCTCGACTGCTCCATATATTTGAGGGCTCTGGAGTCTGGGGCCCCTCTGCCCGTTTTTTGGATGAACACCTCCATGGCCTGCTGACAAGGGCTGACCATGAGCATCCTTCACGGATCTACACTCATTTGCCCAATGGTTTCCCTTCCTGCATTTTGGGCACAGCTCAGGACCAAGGTCCCTCTTCCCCTTTTCTGGCCATTGCCTTTTAAGGTGTCCCATCCTTCCACAGTGGAAACATGCTCCGGGAGTGTTACCCTTCCCTTTAGTAAGCTGCATAACAGCAGTGGCAAGACCAGAATTGGACAGAGGCCCTCCAATTTCTCTGCATGCTTTCATCCATGCCTGTAGGCCTTTGGACTTCAGGAGGTAATGGCAGCACGGCACTCTTTAGTGCACTGTTCAAACACTAACTGCTCAATTAAAGGCATAGTGGTATCAAGGTCTCCAAGGATACGTCCTGCAGCCTCAACCATCCTCGCAGGAAAATCAGAGAAGGACTCCGTGGACCCCTGAATGATCTTTGTTAAATTGCCACTCACCTCCCCTCTATTTGGTAATGACATGCATGCTCTAACAGCCATACCATTAATCTGTTCATAAACTTGCAGTGGATACCTGACCTGATTGGCGGCAAACCTTCCCTGTCCATGAGCATGTCATAATCTCAGGCTTGATTTCCTTGCCTTTGATTCTGAACAGCTTGCGCTGAGCAAATTCTTGGTAAAATCCTTTCCAGTCTAGATATTGGCCCATTGTAGGACAAGCCTTAACCATGCTCATCCAATCACTGGGCGTCATAACATGATTAGTCAAGCGCTCTAATTGTGCTTGTGTAAAGAAGCGTTAAGGCTATAAGCTTTCACAGACTCTGCAAGGGCCTTCAGCTGTTTGAAATCTAGGGGCTCATGATATATTTGATTATTAGCATCCTGGAACATGGGAAAAGCCATACGAGCTTCTCTCCAGATCTCAGGACATAATGACTGCGTATTTACAGGTGGCCATGAAGAGGGAGAAGTATCCACATAGGGTGGAGGCAGTGCGGCGCGCCCGCCAGGATGGCGGAGTGGAAGCCTCAAGTGCGGCGCTTTCACCCTCTTCTTCCTCCTGGCTCCTTTACTTCTTTCTAGCACCACAGACTCCATTTTGGCTAACAAAGCCTCCAGATCTTCCTCTAATTTTTCTAGTTCTTCCCCTGAGCTTGTAATCCTATCAGAATCAGACGCCTCTGAGTCCTCTAGGTACTGTAAACTCGAATACAAGGACCCCTCTTTTCTCTCTGCCCTCTCCGACCTGCTCTCATTCAGGTGCTCCAGAGTGTGTAATGTCTTTTCTAACGCTCCGACAGCACCTGTCATCTTCCAAACAGCTGCGAACAAGCTTCCAAACTCCTCATTATTATTGGAGCACCTTCTGGGTATAGCTTTCCAGGATGGTATAGCTTGGTCCTCAGGTAAAATGCTATGTAAAATTTTCTGAGGAACTATCAGACTGATTTTCAGAGAGGTTGTACCAGCTTGCAATCCCACCAACAATGGAAGAGTGTTCCTCTTTCTCTGCATTCTTGCCAGCATCTACTACCATCTGAGTTTTTGGTTGTAGCCATTCTGACTGTGTGAGGTGGAGTCTCAGGGTTGTTTTGATTTGCATTTCCTTGATCCTAAGGATTTTGAACATTTTTTAGATACTACTAAGCCATCCGAGTTTCCTCAGATGAGAATTCTTTGTTTTGCTCTGTACCTTATTTTTAATAGGGTTATTTGGTTTTCTGGAGTCTAATTTCTTGAATTCATTGTATGTATGGTATATTAACCCACTATCAGATGTGGGATTGGTAAAGATCTTTTCCCAATCTGTTGGTTGCCTTTTGTTCTGTTGACAGTTTCCTTTGCCTTATAGAAGCTTTGCAATTTTAAGAGGTCCCATTTGTCAATTCTTAATCTTAGAGCATAATCCATTGGTGTTCTGTTCAGTAACTTAACCCCTGTGCCCAAGTATTCGAGGCTCTTCCCCAATTTCTTTTCTATTAGTTTCAGGGTATCTGTTTTTGTGAAGGCCCTTTTTCCAACTGGACTTTAGCTTTTTACAAGTGGTAACAATGAATCTATTTGAATTCTTCTACATTCAAACATCTAGTTGAACCATCACCATCAGTTGAAAATGCTGTCCTTTATCCATTGCATGGTTTTACCTCCTTTGTCAAAGATCAAGTGACCATAGGGTTCATTTCTGGGCCTTTAATTCTATTCCACTGATCTTCCTGCCTGTCTCTTTACCAATACTATGCAGTTTTTATCACTATTGCTCTGTAGTACAGCTTGAGGTCAGGGATGGTGATTCCCTCAGAATATCTTTTATTGTTGAGAATAGTTTACATTATCCTGGGTTTTGTGTTATTCCAAATGAATTTGCAAATTGCTCTTTCTATCTCTATAAAGAATTAAGTTGGAATGTTGATAGGGATTGCATGAAATCTTAGATTGCTTTCCACAAGATGGTCAATTTTACTATATTTTTCCTGCCAATCAATGAGCATGGGAGACCTTTCCATCTTCTGAGATCTTTCATTTCTTTCTTCAGAGACTTGAAGTTCTTCTCATACTGATCTTTCACTTGCTTACTTGCTTGTTTAGATTCACACCAAGGTAGTTTATATTATTTGTGACTATTGTGAAGGGTATCCTTTCTCTAATTTCTTTCTCTCTTGTTTATCCTTCTAGTAGAGGAAGGCTACTGATTTGTTTGAGTTGATTTTATATCCAGCCACATTGCTGAGGTTGTTTATCATGTTTAAGAGTTTTCTCGTGGAAGTTTTGTGGTTACTTAAGTATACTATCATATCATCTGCAAATAGTGATATTTTGACTTCTTCCTTTCCTATTTGTATCCAATTGAATTTTTTTTTTTGTTGTTGTTTTTGAGACAGGGATTCTCTGTGTAGCCCTTGCTGTCCTGGAACTCACTCTGTAGACCAGGCTGGCCTCTGCCTCCCAAATGCTGGGATTAAAGGCATGTGCCACCACTGCCCAGCTCCAGTTGACTTCTTTTTGTTGTCTAATTGCTCTGGCTAAGACTTCCAGTACTATTTTGAATAAGTAGGGAGAGAGTAGGTACCTTGTCTAGTCTCTGATTTTAAAGGGATTCCTTCAAGTTTCTGCCCATTTAGTTTAATGTTGGCTACTGGCTTGCTCTATACTGCTTTTACTATGTTTAGGTATGGGCCTTGAATTCCTGACCTTTCCAAAACTTTACCATGAAGAGATGTTGAATATTGTTAAATGCTTTCCCAGCATCTAGTGAGATGATAATGTGGTGTTTTTTTAAATATATAATTGATTACATTAGTAGATTTCTGTATATTGATCCATCTCTGCATTCTGGGATAAAGCCTACTTGATCATGATGGATGATTATTTTCCTGTGTTCTTGGATTCAATTTGTGAGAATTTTATTGAGTATTTTTTGCATTGATATTCATAAGGGAGATTGGTCTGAAGTGTTCTTTCTTTGTTGTGTCTTTGTGTGGTTTAGGCATGAGCATTATTGTAGCTTCATAGAATAATTTGGGTAGTGTTCCTTCTTACTGTATTTTCTGAAAGAGTTTGAAGAGAATTGGTATTAGGTCATTGTTGAAAGTCTGATAGAATTCAGCATGAAAACCATCTGGTCCTGAGCTTCATTGGTGGGGAGACTTTTAATGACTGCTGTAATTTCTTTAGGAGTTATTGGACAATTTAGATTGTTTTTCTGCTCCTGGTTTAACTGTGATACCTGGTATCTGTCTAGAAAAGTGTCCATTTCATCCAGATTTCCTGTTTTGTTAAGAATAGGCTTTTTTAGTAGGATCTGATGATTTTTTTTTTTTTAATTTCCTCAGTTTCTGTTGTCATGTCTCCCTTTTCAGTTCTGATTTTATTACTGTGAATACTGTCTCTGTGCCCTCTGGTTAGTCTAGCTAAGGACCTATCTATCTTGTTGATTTTCTCAAAAAAAAACTCCTGATTTCATTGACTTCTTTGTATAGTTTTTTTTTGTTTCTACTTGTTGATTTCAGACCTGAGTTTGAATATTTCCTGTCTATTCCTCTATGGTACATTTGCTTCCTTTTCTTCTAGAGCTTTCAAGTGAAGTTGCTAGTGTATGCTCTCTCCAGTTCCTTTTTGTAGGCACTTGGAGGTATAAGTTTTCCTCTTAGTACTACTTTCATTCTGTCCCCTAAGTTTAGGTCTGAGCCTTAATTTTCATTAAATTCTAAAATGTCTTTAATTTCTTTTTTTATTTCTTCCTTGATCAAGTCATTATTGAGTAGATCATTGTTTAGTTCCCACATGTATGTGGGCTTTCCATTTTTTTTGTGTGTATATATATATTATAATTTGTATAGCTTTCTTTTTTTTATTGGAAATTTTATTTACATTTCAGATGTTCTCTCCTTACCCCATTTCCCCCCCTCCCTCCCAGGAACTCACTATCCCTTCCCCCCTCCTCCTGCCTCCCCTTTGGTGTACCCCCACCCATCCTCCCCCATATCTCACCTCCGTACCTTCGAATATCACCCCCCCCACGACGTCCAGCCTTCATGGGACCAAGGATCTCTTCTCCCACTTATATATAGCTCCCTTGCATATATAGCTGGAGCCATGGGTCCCTCCCTAAGCGCTCCCAGGCTGGTGGTTTAGACCCTGGGGGCTCTGGTTGGTTGGGATTGTTGCTTTCCTCATGGTGTCTCGAATCCTCTCAACTCCTTCAGCCTTCACTCTATTTTCTCCATTGGGAACCCCATGATCAGTTTAATGATTAGCTGTGAGCATCTGCCTCTGAGTATGTCAGACTCTTGCAGACTTCTAAGGAGACAGCTATACAGGCTCCTGTCAGCATGTACATCCTGACATCCACTTATTGAAGACCACTCTTATTCCATGGTGATCTGATAAGATGCAAGGTATTATTTCAATCTCTCTGTATCTGTTGAGGCCTGTTTTGTGACCAATTATATGGTCTATTTTGGACAAGTTACCATGTGGTGGTGAGAAAAAGGTATATTCTTTGTTTTAGGATGAAATGTTCTATAGATATCTGTTAAATCCATTTGGATCATGACTTCTGTTAGTTTCACTGTGTCTCTGTTTATTTTCTGTTTTCATGATCTGGCCATTGCACAGAGTAGTGTTGAAATCCTCCACTATTATTGTGTGACATACAATGTGTGCTTTGAACTTTAGTGATGTTCCATTTATGAAGGTGTGTGCCCTAGCATTTGCTATATAGATTTCCAACATTGAGAGTTCATCTTAGTAGATGTTTCTTTTGACATGTATGAAGTGTCCTTCCTTATCTTGATTGATAACTTTTATTTGAAAGTCCATTTTATTCAATATTAGAATGGATACTCCAGCTTGTTTCTTGGGACCACTTGCTTGGAAAATTGTTTTCCAGCCTTTTAGCCTTTTGTCTTTGTCTGAGTTGCATTTCCCTTATGCAGCAAAATTCTGGTCCTGTTTTTATATCCATTCTGTTAGTCTATGTCTTTTTATTTGGAAATTGAGACTATTGATGTTAAAAGATATTAAGAAAAGATGATTGTTGCTTCCTGTTATTTTTCTTATTAGAAGTGGAATTATGTTTGTGTAGCTATCTTCTTTGGGGTTGCTGGAAGACTACTTTCTTGGTTTTTCTAGTTTGTAGTTTCCCTCTTTGTGTTGTAGTTTTTCATCAATTATCCTTTGTAGGGCTGGATTTGTGGACAGGTATTGTGTAAATTTGGTTTTGTCATGGAATATCGTATTTTCTACATCTATAGTGATTGAGAGTTTTGTGGGGTAAAGAAGTCTGGGCTGGCATTTTTGTGCTTTTATAGTCTGTATTATATCAGTCCAGGAACTTGTAGCTTTTATAGTCTCTGAGAAGTCTGGTGTAATTGTCATACATCTGTCTTTATATGTTACTTGGCCTTTTTCCCTTACTGCTTTTAGTATTTTTTCTTTGTTTTGTGCATTTGATGTTTTGATTATTATTTGATGGGAGAAATTTCTTTTCTGCTCTAGTCTATTTGAAGTTCTGTAGGTTTCTTGTATGTCCTTGGAAATCTCTTTCTTTAGGTTAGGCAAGTTTTCTTCTATAATTTTGTTGAAGATATTTACTAGACCTTTAAATTGGGAATCTTCACTCACATCTATACCTATTATCCTTTGGTTTGCTCTTCTCATTGTGTCCTGGATTTCCTGGATGTTTTGTATTAAGTTTTTTGCATTTTGCATATTCTTTGACAGGCTATAGGCATGTGTTTGCTTGAGTCTTGTCCAAATTTTTAGACATTGTATAAGATATGTATGCGTGTATGACAGAAAGTATACAGTTGTCACAACTGGAAACTAGAATGAATGTCCTGTGAACAAATGATCACGATGCAGGCTAGACTTAGAAGTGCTGATAGATATATTGTATCATCTCTTTCTTCCTCTGTACTGCAAATTGTAATGTGAAACTCTTCTCCCTGTAGCCTATGTACACATGTTTTCTCCTCTAAGACTCACATGAGCAGGTGCTCTCATTCAGTAACATGGCTTCCCAATTGCTCTAGGGAAAGTTGTGCATTTTACTTATGTTTGACATTTCAGATGTGGTCTGATTGTATAGCCAGGTGGCCATGAAGTGACAGAACTTTTACCTCGTTAAACAAATTAACATAACCCCAGCTTACTTGTGATTGTCTCTAAATGGTTGAGTAGTACCCATAGATAGGGATCTCACAGGTTCTTCTGAGCCCTTCCCAGGAGAGATCAATCTGTTGAAAGGACAGTTAGGCTCATTTTGGCCTCTGTCATTGACTCTATATTTTCTTAAAAGGCCTGAAAACTTGTTCAGTATCTTTTCCATGAAACAAATCTCTGGTCAGACTGTATGCTCCAGAAGAACCTTTCTGACTAGGCATGCAATTAAGAGGAGCAGGGATTGGTATCATATAGGAAAATGGTTAATTTTTCCCCCTGTGTTTGCTTACAAGGGAGTCTACATGCTGAGAGTGATGAACTTTTGGCTTGGAGACCATGAGATTGGATTCTCCATTATTGCCAGAGCATGGGCTCTGGCCTTCTGATTCTTGCAATGTGTGAGAAATGGGGATATCCAAAATGTTGCCTAAAATTGTCTCCTAAATCCTTCCCCAGGTCCCTTCTGACTGAATATCTATCAGGATGTGCACCTACAACCCTCCTACACTTGAGCAGCTGGCACTGAAGGCGCTGCTGAGGAATGATGCCATAGACTTCTCTGATCTGGAAAACCTGCCCACTATTCTCTTCCCACAACTCTTCATAGAGGCATTCAATAGCAGACGAACAGAGATACTGAAGGCAACAGTGGCAGCCTGGCCCTTTTCCTACCTCCCTGTGGGACCATTACTAAAAACTGCGATGTGGAGATGATGCAAGTTGTGCTGGATGGCATAGATATACTGATGACCCAGAATGTTCATCCTAGGTAAGCAAGGCTCAAGAAGGCTACAGGGGAATAGGGTTAGTGGTAAGATACACATGAGGGCAGAAAGATTGTGATCAAACAAGACAGAGAATAATGATGTCATTGACATGGGGATTTGTGGAAATACTATTGAAGTTGAAAGCTGATCTAAATGATACTCATAGTGGACAACAGCTCAGAGTACTAGTAGTCCTAGTTGGATGAGCCTTTCCATGGCTTTCCTACAGACACTCGAAATGAAAGAGACACAAGTCAAGTGCAACTGAATGGACGGAAGTGGATCATGTCTCTAGATGTCTCAGCTGCCATAATGAGAAGTTAATAATTAGCAGGTGATCGTCCTTAAATGGCTTGCCTTGGATTATTATATAATGTGTGACAAGTGATCTTTTTTTTAATTCATTTAAATCACATCATAATTTACTTATTCACACAGGGGTTATAAACACAAAAAGGCAGGATGTGGGGAAGGAAATGACACTGGAGCATAGGTGTTCAGGAGGAGTACAGATACCATTCAGAACAGGGTATCAGCTGGGTGGAGGTTCAGGGTACAGGTCACTATGACTCTGCCTATGATTGACTTATCCTTATCTAAGTTGGTACTGTCTGCGAGGCTGCCTATTTTTAAGATCTATGACTACTCAGGCTGGTAAATTTCCACAGAAGCTGCCTGTTTACATTAGCTTATAACCTTCTGTTCCAGTGTTTTTCCACAGAGACCCATGACTTTCTGTTAGTGTGTATGTATGTCAGGCCTATTGCTGATTTTAGGCCTATGGCTGATTTAAGGCCTTCAGTGTATAAGCAGGGCTGCCCCTTACATCTCCTCCCTTCTCTAAGTATAGAGGGGCCTTGGTGATTCTATTCTTGCGAAGGTGGGGATAGAGGCCTGACCTCCAATAATTGAAGGGGACCTTGTAATGGCTCCGGTCCTCCTGTCGTTGTCCAGTGAGGCATGAGGGCCATACCCATTCTGATGTCTTTTTCTTGGAGAGGGGATACTTTTGACATCAACCCCTGTGCAGTCAGGCTTGTCCCTCAGGGAACCCAGAGAGATATTTTTAACTTTTACTTTATATTCCCTTGCAGTGATTAGCCTCGCAGCCTAAGCAAGAATTCAGATTGCCAGTCAGAGGGAGTTCTGGGTGGCCCATCTTTGCTTGGTCTAGGAGTGGGAGTCCCTTCTTTTAGATTGGGTGGAAATGGGTTTTGGGAACACCCTGGATAGAGTATCAACCTCATCTTGAGTCTCGTGGTCCTCTATAGCTAACTTATGATAATGTATCTTAATAGGTTTTGCTATCAAATTATCTATCTGTTGTATCACAAAGTTAGTCAGCCTATTTAAGGCCCGAGACCAAAAGAAATCAGCAAAAAATAACCCAATTAATGTTCCCAACATGGGAGGAAGTGGAGTTGACAACCACGGAGAGGTTGAAAACCAATCCTTGTACCAGCTCTGATCTTTCTCTTTCTCTCTCTTTCTTTTCTCCGGGCCTTCTCTGACCTTTTTCATGTTCTCTTTAACCATCCCTGTCTTGTCTATGTAAGGGCAACATTCTTCTTTAAGGGCTGTACACAGTCAAGAGCTGTACACAGTCTTTTCTATTTTAGAAGAGTAAATCAAGTCCAGTAAAATCCTTTGCAATTTTTGGAGACCATTTCAGACAGCGAAAGGAGGGATTTCTTCAGATTAGTGATGTCAGTCTCTAGCTGTTTGGTGTCCTTTTCAATGGCCCATCAAAGGGTCCAGAGGCCAGCATCAGGATTAGAACTTCTACCAGCAGACATCACGGGTGTTTCATTTTTACCTGGAAAGGAAAAAGAAGGGAATTCTCAGGGAGATTTCTCTTCCCTGGAGGTCAATTGTTATTCATCTTATTTATAGTTGGGCCTGGCTTTGTGGGGTTATCTTTTTATTTCATTAAACTTTTTGGCAGCCATTTAGTTGTGCCTTCTGTGGTATCAAACAGGCATATCAGTCCTCAGCCCCATATGAGAACTGGGTCCGGGGCATTCCATTTAAGGGTAAGAGGGCCTTCCACATAGCTATGGCACAGTTTTTAGTGGTCTCAGCAATGCCAGAGGCAGTCAGCAGCAGATTTGCCATGAGCATTGAGTTTTAGAGAGTTAAAAGTAAAGAAGGCGTGATGGAGAGTGTTTCAGGAGACTCCTTCTGGGGGGAAACAGTTCCCCCTCTTTTATTTTTAAAACACATTTTTCAGAGTTCTTGTAAGAGCTGGCAGAAGTGCCAGCAGCCGCTTCTTCCACACTCAGAGTCACAAAGACACTATTTAAAGAAATACAAATCTACAGTAATAATCTCTTTTATCAAAGGACTATTATAGAGACTGGTATAGAACACTCAACAACTAATCAGTCTATATAATATATCGATTAATAATAGCTTCTTCTATTTTTTGTAAAATTATTCCTCTTTTGTCAATTAATTGTTGAGGGAAATTAGGATTTACATCTCTCAAGAATATTAAACAGAGACTTAAATTCTTTTGTGGAGAGCTTAAAATAAGATCTTAGCCAATTAGCATCTCCTAGAAGCTTTTGAAAATAATTTGAAATAAGTAAGTTATCTTTTTGTTGTCAGACCCATTATGTTTTTTTTTTATTGGATATTTTGCATATTTTACCTTTCAAGGTTATCTCCTCTCCCATTCTCCCCCTAAACCCCTTATCCCATACTCCCTCCTCCTATTCTTATGAGGGTGTGCTCCAAACATCCTCCCAAACCCATCTGCCTGCTCTCAGATTCCCCAACACTAGGGAATCCAAACTTTTGGGGACCATGGTCCTCCAATTCCACTGATGCCTGACAAGGCCACCCTCAATTACATGTTCTCAGGCTGGAGGTTTAGACCCTGGGAGCTCTGGTTGAATCTTTTGATATTCCTTCTAAAAAGGACCAAAGCACCCACACTTTGGTCTTCCTTCTTCTTCTTGAGTTTCATGAGATCTATGCGTTGCATCTTAGGTATTGTGTGCTTTTGGGCTAATATCCACTTAACAGTGAGTGCATACCATGTGTGTTCTTTTGTGATTAGGTCACCTCACTCAGGATGATATTTTCTAGCTCCATCCATTTGCCTAAGAATTTCATGAACTCGTTGTTTTTAATAGCTGAGTAGTACTCCATTGTGTAAGTGTACCACATTTTCTGTATCCATTCTTCTGTTGAAGGACATCTGGGTTCTTTCCAGATTCTGGATATTATAAATAAGGCTGCTTTCAACATAGTGGAGCATGTGGCCCTGTTGTATGTTGAAATATCTTCTGGGTATATGCCCAGGAGTGGTATAGCTGGGTCCTCAGGTAGCACTATGTTCAGTTTTCTCAGGTACCGCCAGACTGCTTTCCATAGTGGTTGTACCAGCTTACAATCCCACCAACAATGGAGGAATGTTCCTCTTTCTGCACATCCTCTCGAACATCTGCTGTCACCTGTGTTTTGGATCTTAGCCATTCTGACTGGTGTGAGGTGGAATCTCAGTGTTGTTTTCATTTGCATTTCCCTGATGACTAGGGATGCTGAACACTTCTTTAGGTGTTTCTCAACTATTCGAGTTTCCTCAGTTGAGAATTCTTTGTTCAGCTCTGTACCCCATTTTTTAATAGTGTTATTTGATTGTCTGGAATATTATTTCTTCAGTTCTTTGTATACCTTAGATATTAGCCCTCTATCAGACGTAGGGTTGGTGAAGATCTTTTCCCAATCTGTTGGTTCCTGCTTTGTCCTATTGACAGTGTCCTTTGCTTTACAGAAACTTTGCAGTTTTATGAGATCCCATTTGTCAATTCTTGATCTTAGAGCATAAGCCATTGGTGTTCTGTTCTTAATTTTTCCCCTGTGCCCATGTGATCAAGGCATTTCCCTATTTTCTCTTCTATTAGTTTCAGTGTAGCTGGTTTTATGTGGAGGTCCTTGATCCACTTGGTGTTGAGCTGACAAGTGATCTCTTATTCACCAAGGCTATAGGAGACTTATTTTAGGAGAGATTTCTGCTCTTAATATGATTTTCCTATTATTAGTATTAAACATATCTAACAATCACTAAGCAATACCACACCCCTTTGGAGCAGATATCTTCAGATCCACGAAGATGTACTGTCTTGTGCTGATTCTATATAGACAAATAGATGACTTCTTAAGTCTTATTGATGATCCTATAAGAATTCCTAAAATTATATCAATGGTTATTATTGAGCTCTTTTATAGTGGGACTGCTATTAGGTCCCTTTCTGATAGTCCAAACTGCAATGAGAACTCTGCCAGTTTCCCACATTTCATCAGTTAATTACTTTTAGTTTGTATGCAGACTTTCTCCTACTCACAGCACATTCCAAGAAATTGTAAAACAATTAACCAAAGGTTACTAATAGGGAGCTCATGATTTAGTTAGTATATGTGCTAGGACAGAAGATATAATACTGCCTTTGTTTATGTACATAAAACTTCACTAATTTCTTATAGTTTTAAATCTTCATTGAACCTGTGGAGCTAGACAGGTGATCGATGTTTAGCCAGATAATTACTCCTCATGGATATGCATGCAAACATTCTGTGTTGAAAACTTCTATTTCAATTTATGATTTGATTTTTTGAGTGAACTTGTGATGGACACGTGATCATGTACTCTGAAAAATGTATAAGTACTGAAGACAAAGACAAAGTAGTAGTACCAGTTGTAGTAGTACTAGTAGTCATTCGTCTCTTCCTTTTATTTTCCCTGCCTAGAATTTTTCCCTCATTAGAATTTTTTTCTTTTCCCCATTTAGGACCTTTCTGCTTTTCCCCTTAGATAGCTTTCATAGGAAACTTTTTACACTTAGTAATAAACTCTATACTCAGGTCACTAACCTGAGGCTCTTCTTTTTGAAAGAACACCAAAACTGCTTACTCAGTGGGCCCAGAAGAGCAGTGACTCTTTGCAGCTAATCTGTCTGAAGATGAAGATTCATTGCTTCCCCTGGAGAGTATCAAGGAGGTCTTGAACATTTTTCAGCCATTCTATATTGAGGGATTGAAATAGGCACACATGAGGCCCTGTCTTTCCTACATTTCTTTCCGCATTTCCTTGGCCAGATGAGAAATATTATCAGTGTCTTTTTCTTCCTGCGACCTCAGAGTAGCAAGCATAAGTTAGAGCCCAGCAGTTTCTGCTGAGACAGAACAAAGGTCACATTGCCAAATACTCTGTTGTTAGGCTACAGGTGTTAATCATCTAAGCCTGCAGTCTTTTATACTCAGAAGTAGTTTTTAGAACTTTTTAGAACTTATCATCACCATTTCAGTACAGGTCAGAGAGTCAGAAATCCCTGAAACCCTCAGACTTTAAAGCCATAACCAGCGTCCTACTCTGTGACACTGTCACTACCTTCTCCAAGCTGGGAGGCTCCCAGCACAGATGTAGATCATGCAGTGCCCTTGCCTGCCTGGTATGAAGTGTTATGTTGGAGCTGACATTAGACAAGTGGGATTCAAGCTGACTCCTTATTGGTTCCTATTTTAAATTATGAATCTTTACCCTTTTGCATCACAGAAAGAGGAAGCTACAAGTGTTGGACTTGAGAAATGTGCATCAGGATTTCTGGGATGCATGGGCTGGAAGAGAAGATGGAGTGTGCCCACCAGATATTTTGATAAAGAAGCAAGGCCCAGAGAGTCTTCCTACTTGTGCACCAATGCAGAAATTGCAAGTGGTCACTAACCTGAGCCTCCTCTTCTTTTGAAAGAACAACAAAAGTGCTTACTCCGGTGGGCCCAGGAGAGCAGTGACTCTTTGCAGCTAATCTGTCTGAAGATGAAGATTCATTGCTTCCCCCTGGAGAGTATCAAGGAGGTCTTGAATATTTTTGAGCCAATCTATATTGAGGAATTGGAAATATGCACACATGAAGCCATGTCATTCCTACATTTCTTTTCACATTTCCTTGGCCAGATGAGAAATATTATCAGATTCAATCTATATCAAATCCACTTCCAATATAACCCCTGGAGATTTTCAGGGAGGTGGTGACCATGCATTCAAACCCTTTTAAGAAAATGGAAGTATGCACATATGACATCCTGTCTTTGCAACGTTTCTTTCCACATTACCCTGAGAAGATTACAGATTTTATGGATAACAATCTACGTCTAATCGACTTCCAACATTATGTTTTCTATTCAACGACAGATATAGATAAGTGTTCTGCAAAATTCTTTTCTCAGTTCTCCAAACTCAACCATCTCCAGAGTCTCTATTTGAATGGTTTCCCCTTTTCCTATGACAACATGGAAATTTTGTTCAGGTAAGGAAGGATGGTGAGCTGTTTCTTTCTGGCAGAAAAACTTTCCTTTGACTTGGAGCATTAGTGGGCACCTGAGATGTGTCAGACACAAAGGGTGTTACAATGACAGAGTCATTACAGTATCAAAGTGTGGACTTTTGTTTCTTAACTGAACTCACTTGTTCAATTCCTACTCCTTTACCTGAGTCTGAACTGGGGTAGGAGATATTGAGATAGCAGCCTTGCAAATATGTCCATTGTGTGTCTGAGATGAAGTAAGTGTGCTTTGCATAGTCCTCTTTGGGATCCAGGCAAAGCTAATAGAAAAACAGGACAGAGCAGAGAGCCCAGAGCAAGAGAGGCTCCATGCTTGCCCTCTACAAAGATATACATGTACAGGAACCAGTTTGTTCCTCTATTGGAGTCAGTCAGCCTCTGATTCTCCCTAAGTGGAAGGATAGCTGTAATACAAGTTGGGACTAAGCAGATGAGAAATTTGTGACACTGGGTGGGGTCATCAGAGTCAAGGGTAAAACATTGAAATCTAGGATGGAGACTGTGAATATAGCAAGGAAAAGGATAAACTCTGCAGGACACAGGCCAAGATGTTGCCAGAACCTTCCTGTGCTAGTCCTTTCTAGGTATGCTCTTCTGAAATGATGAGGCAAGCTCTAGTTCTTTGACAGAGTGAGTATGGAGAGTTGCAGATCTGTGGTCTGAGCACATCCCACTTGATTGTAGTATGCCTCAGTAGACGATGATATGAGCAGACACCAACATGCTGTGTCCCCAGGGTGAATGTTCAGCAGAAGCATAGATTGACTCTACATATGTATCTTCTCTGTCAATTTTACTAGTGTCCTCCAGCAACATGAGCCAGAATCAATTTCTTGTTCTTATTCTAGATGCCTGAAGACCC
The DNA here is from genome assembly GCA_021653895.1 of Mastomys natalensis. Classification (NCBI taxonomy): domain Eukaryota; kingdom Metazoa; phylum Chordata; class Mammalia; order Rodentia; family Muridae; genus Mastomys; species Mastomys natalensis. Next base: position 28,390 of record JAJTUV010003385.1, on the reverse strand, counting down.
CCTTGGAGTCCTTGTTTATATCCTTCTGCAACTCTCAACATCAGACCTGAAACAATGTCAGAGTGTCAGAGCCTCTATCAACTGAAACAATTGCACTTCAATGCTGTATTTTTCCCACATCATGTCCCGAGATTCTTGGAATTCTCCTAGAGAATGTATCTGAAACTCTGCAGAATCTACAGTTGAGCACTGCAGGATGGAGGACTCTCAGCTCAAAGTCCTTTTGCCAGCCCTGAGCCAGTGCTCACAGCTCAACAGTATTAATTTCTACTACAACGACTTCTCCAGTCCTGTCCTCAAGGACCTTTTGCAATGCACGGCCAATCTAAGCAACTTGACTGTAGAGGTGTACCCTGCCCCTTTAGAGTGTTATGATCCCCTGGGTTGTGTTGTGGTAGACAGTTTTTCTCAACTGTGTCCTGAGCTGGTGCAAATACTCATGGCCAAAAGGCAGCCAAAGACAATCATGTTTGCTACAGCCACCTGCCCTGAATGTGACGCATGCTGTGTCTATGACATGGACGACAAGGTCATTAATACCAGCCTTTGCCTTTGTTGGCAGTGAATAGGAGATTGATTCTGGATGCTGAGAAATGAAACCTGAAGAGTACATTCATCACAGAGTCCCTGAATCCATGGTTTTAGATATAATGAAATCAAAATGGTATTCAATGGATTAAGACCTCGGGTGACTTGTTATGAAGGAACAGTTGTTTTGTGGAATCAGAAAGACAGTTCTGCATGTCTAAATATGCCTCCATCAGGACAGGATCCACACTGGCTTCCCCATTTTGTAAATATAAGGCCATATAAGGCCGATCTATGAAGTGATTGGTCTCCTCTTGTGTGCTACCCATGTCGCTGAACTCAGTTTTACATCTGTGCTGTTCTATGACCTCCTGATGTATGATCAAGGAAATTATCATCTCAGCCTTGTTGGTGGCAAAATGCATTAAAGTCAATTATGACATTCTCTTCCACTCTTCCCAGTGTTGTCTCCTTGGTTTATTATGTGCACAGAACTGTCAATCTAATTGTGGAGGGCTCTTAAAAACCACTCTCTGTACTGAACCATCCTTGAGATGGCATGTGATTGTGAGAATAGAGGCATTGCTACCCAAGACTATGAAAGTGAACACATTCTAGAAATAGGGTGTGGGGTTGTTGTTAGAACTTACGTTGGGCTATCATAGGATTCCCTATGACCATGGGGCATCATGCTCTATCAATATATTAAATTGTTTTATCAGTGAAAGTGTGGTCCCTCAACACACCTATTCAGCACAACTAGAATGCATATTGTCTCCAATCCCCTAGGAGCTGAACCCTCTACTTATCAGTTCATTCACATAAATGTAGAGACTGGATCAGCAGGCTTGTCATGCCTCAGGCACATCTGGGATTCCTTTGCTCCATGCCCTGCCAGTGTTCTTTAAGGCAATGTAGTTAGTTCAGCAACAAGTCCCCGATGGAGGAAATTCATTCTGCATCTTCTGGATCATTACTACTGGGTTCACCTTCAGGTCAAGTCTCTGGCTATAAGAGACTTTCATTTCTTTCCCCCCAGGCAAATTAGAAAATTCGAGACAGGGTTTCTCTGTATAGCCCTGGCTGACCTGGAACTCACTCTGTAGACCAGGCTGGCCTTGAACTCAGAAATCTGCCTGGCTTTGCCTTCCAAGTGCTGGGAATAAAGGTGTGTGCCACCACTGCCCAATGATACTCTACTTCTATGTTGCTTCTACTAGCTCACTTTGAGGCAACATTCCTGGAATGGAAATCCAATGGAAAGCACTGGAACTAGGCAATGTCACCTTGATAGACCTCAACACTTACTTCCTCTCACAGGCCTTCCTGCCTCTACTCCTCTGCCTTCCCCCACCATTCATGGCAGTCTCCTGGTTTAACTCTGTAACCAAGTCATCTACTTATCACTCCCTAGTGATTAATTTTCAAAAGTCTATTCTGGAACACATGATGGCAATCTCATAACCCATTCCAGCTGATTCAGTTCAAATTCCCCTCCAATTAAATGACCAGAGAGCTCCCTCTTTTGCAGACCTGAAACTAATCTTAGACAGTATTCTCCTCAGTTGAAGGCACTGAAGGGATGATGTCCCTGTTTCACTCTTCTTTTGATGCTACATTTCCAACTTTTGTCAAGGCTCTTGCTTCTAGTCTCTCTGTGCTTATTAGGATTTGGAATGACAGAGTAATTTAGTTGTAAACTAAGAATAGTTTGAAATTAGCTATGACAGCAGTTATTAGTCAACCCAGAAAGTCTCTCTTGGGACAGCTTGTCTCCAAATACAGTCTGTATTACCTTGGGGAAACTATTTCAGAAAGAAAAGGCTACAAAAGAGAAACACATCCCATGATACACTTGTAACAATTTCTTTGTTCCCAAGCCCTTCACTGTGCACTAATAGAGTGTCATATCAAGGTTTATTTTCTGGCAGACCCCTCACTATGATGTGGTAGAAAGGATTACCCTCATTTGTACTCTAATAGACACAGTCCTGTCTGTTGAAGCTCAGACTCTTGTGACTGCATTCTCACTTTTTAAGCTGATCTGCAAATCATACTCTATCCATTTATAAATCTTCATTAACAGGATAAGAAAAAGCTACTGTTTTATCTATGCTATGATAAACATGTCTGCTTAGCAATGATTATATATTTCAAAATAGCAGGGAGCATTTTGAATATCCCAACATAAACATTGAATGTTTAAAGTGATGGCTCTGTCAGTCATTGAGATCTGACATATATATATATATATTTGTTTTTTTTTTGTTTTTTTTTTTGAGACAGGGTTTCTATATGTAGCCCTGGCTGTCCTTTAACTCACTCTGTAGACCAGGCTGGCCTTGAACTCAGAAATCTGCCTGCCTTTGCCTCCAAAGTACTGGGATTAAAGGCGTGTGCCACCACCGCCCAGCCCCAACCAATATTTTGTAAACATATATATTTGACAGCCACAGTCCACCCTATACATGGCAAAACAAGTAGATGTCCATTACAATGTTAAATATATCTCAAATGACAGGCCAAATAACATATTATCAGTAAAAAATTTAAAAGAATTCATTATTGTTGAACCACATTGTAAAAATTACTAATAGCTTCCTTATGAAAAAGAGACGAAAAGAATGGAGACAAGACAGAGAACCTGTTCAAGTCCCTTTATTGAAAGGAAATTCTAGGTATACATAAGCACAAGCAGAGGAATGCAGCTGAAGACATTTTACCACGTGCACCTTGCAGCTGGGGTCACTAAGCAGCAAAACAAATGTGGGAGAAAAACATGACATTTTATCAGAGTTTGCTCAGCTGTTGTAGGCTGTTGAAAACAAGTCTCTTGTCAGGGTATATGGCTCGAGATGGCTGCAAAGATGATAGCCGCTTTTTGCTCAGAGTGGGCTCCCAACAAATTAAGTCTATAATATGACATTTGGCACCAGCCATTTATGATAAACACCACATTACTATTCTAATTAGATGCCTCCCACTTTCTGCTTACTATAAAGCCTTGTCCACATATATATTCAGGGCTCCCTTACCATCAAACCCATCCTGTGTGACAGCGAGTGTACTGGGGGAGCCTGATGTAGTTGAATAGTATAAGGACACTGTTGTGAATTGTACCAGAGTGGCTCCTGTCTGTGTTTTTAGGAATCACTAACATTTCCCTGGCACTACAACATAAGGTATAGTATGAGACCCTTTCTGAAAAGAAAATCCAAAATTATTATATTTTTTAAAAGTCAGAATTCAGAGTGTGTGAAGAGACACTATGGAGGTACCTGACCATAGAGTCAGATATTTCTCTTTCCTCCACTGAAATATGATTAAATCAATCTAAATAGTAACAAAAAACCCCCTTAAATTTAAAAGGGTTGAGACTTTAACTATCAGAGCTGGTGTTGGGGTCCTGGAAAGTTGAGTAGTATTAGTTGTCCATAACTAGTTCCTTATGCATTGAAGACAAAGGATAGCCATTCCAGTGGAATGTTCTGGGCTTGGGAAAAATGCACTTTTGATCTTCAGGGCCCTACTTTCATCCTTCTTCTGAAGCTATCTGTTTTAGGCTCTCCTACATTCTTCTTGTTTGGCCTGGCTGGAAACAGGATCTTTGCCAGGCCTTGAGTCTGTTGCTCCTGTCCTCTCACCTAGTTCTCATCTGCAGTCTTTCTTCTATTAAATATTCTCCCCACCACTATCACTAAGTCTCTCAGACTCCTCTCTCCTAACGTCTAAACTACCTGGAGCTTGCTTTTAATATCCAGTGCTGCCTGAGTGATAAAAGCTAGAGGAACTGCTGCCTTTACTTCCGGTGATTCAGGGTCCATGGAGGTGTACTGTCAAAATGTGTCTAGGACTCTTGCTAGAAAAGTTGTAGGATTTTACTTTTTCTCTGTCTAATGTCATATATGCTGGCCAAAGTTGTGGGCCTTCTTGGGGTCACCTTGAGACTTAACAGAAGGGCATGACAGTAGAACAAGAGCCTCCTCTTACCTTCAACAGTGTGACAATTCGAGTCTGGGTAAGTCAGGTGAAAGCAAGCATTTTGGAGGCCAGGGCCTCCCCTGTTGGACAAAGAACCAGTTTCATGGACTTTTCTGTGGTGAAGGGATGAGGTAGGATGTGATAAATGTGGCCTGGCTCATGTTAATAAGTCCATCAAAGTCAGTTGTCAAAGTCATATTGTCAGAGTTATCTTTTCAAGCTTACCTTATCAAAGTTATCTGTCAAAGTCATCTCATCAAAGTTTTCTTTTCAAAGTCACCTTGTAAAGAGAAAAACAAACACAATATACAAAACCACAAATATAACAATTCCTCTTTATTGGACAGAAACAGGAAAAAACCAGAAAATGGCACTCATGGAAAATGCCTCTCTATAGCACCAAAAACACAAGTCCAATCATTTTTCTCTATCAGGAAGAAATGAGAAACAACCAGAAGGTGGTACACACACACACACACACACACACACACACACACACACACACACACACACATGAAAAGAACCAAATTAAAATCAAAGCCTTGTTCCCAAATGGGTAGATGCCTCAGCTCTCTGAGCAACTCCAACCCAAACCCAGGTTCAGGACACCTCCTGGCCCCACCCTTGCCAAAGCTCTCAGGCATGTCTGTCCTAAACACATACAGACCACAGAACAAATTCAAGACCTTCTTCTCAGAACGATGTGGCACCATTTAGAATCACCGAACAAAGGTACAACCAGAAACAAAAACTAACCAAACCAGAAAAAGATACAGCTTGTAGTATCAAGAAACAACCAGGTGTCACTCACAGAAGAATGTGGGGCCATTCATAGTCTGTGAACAGAGACATCCAGTAACAAAAAATGAAAACAGAAAAGGAAACAACCTGGTGATCACACACACATGACAACACATAGTACTGCACAGATGTTTACTCAGACCTGGAAAAATTACCATGACAACATAAGTCATTTTACACGAGTATTCATTCAACTCTATAGATTTCACAGAAAGTTTCTAGAATTCAAAAAATTAGCTACCACACAACTCACAAGTTTTTGTGTCACTTCTCAGACCACATAGAAAAGCTCTGACACTCAGGCAGATTCTTTAGCATGGCTCAAACCTAGAAGTATTACCATGGCAACAAAAGCCACCAAGTTCCATAAAAATAAATCATCTCAGCATAGTGGAAAGTGTTATCACATTTACGTTTACACAAACCTGCTTCTGTTCTGCTCTGCAGATCTCATGGAAAGCTAAGACAAATTCAGTGCTCAGACAGGCAAGAAGCAGGAAGTTTAAGACGTTGTTTCAAAACTAAAAACACAAATACCGAGAGTAATTTTAACAGCTTCAAGAGCCTAAAGATCAATAGTCCTGTGTGTCATTGGGGACTTCCCAGCCAAAGCACAAAAATTAGTGCCAGGAAAATGTTAGAGATCCCCCAAAACACAGACAGGAGTGGATCTGATGCAACTCACATCAGTGTTTATTCTATTCAAGCAAGCTGGGCACCCACAATGCAGGACTGATTTTGTTGGATGATAGCTTTGAATGTCTATCTAGGTAAGGCTTTATAGTAAGCAGCAAGCTGGGGGGTGAGTGTTCAAGCATCTAATTGAAAAGCTACCACGGCCTTTGTAATAATTGGATGGTGTTGGGAGACATATCATAAACTTAATTTTTATTCTCCTCTGGATTGGTGGTCATTAGGGAAGGGGTGGGCTTGTAACCTGGGGTTGCAGCTTAGTTGGGGGAATGAGCTGGAGATGCTGGTTTTGTTGATGGTGTAACCTGGAAATGCTGGTCTTGTTGAGAATTAGCCTAGAGGCTGGAGCTAGGCTCTGGTTTTGTTGGGGAGAGCAGACTTGGAAAGTAATGGTAGGTATTAACTTGTTAGTTTACCTGAGTTTAAGCTTAAGTCCAGTTTTCTAAAATGTAGTCTGAACTTAAAAGATTTAGCCTCATACTGCATGTCACCCCAGTGGCAATGCAGACATACAGCCCAGCACCATTACTCATTCTATCTTCCCTCCATCCCTCCACTCTTTTTCTTCTTCTTCTTCTTCTTCTTCTTCTTCTTCTTCTTCTTCTTCTTCCTTCCTTCTTCCTTCCTTCCTTCCTTCCTTCCTTCCTTCCTTTTTCTTTTTCTTTTTTCTTTCTTTCTTGTTTTGGTATTTGAGAGAGGGTCTCTCTGTTTAACCCTTGGTATTCTGCAACTACCTCTAATGAACATGCTGAGCTTGAATTCAGTGATCCTCCCTCTTCCTTCGAGTATGGGATTAAAGGTGTGTGCCAGCACCTGGCTCCACTCCCTTTCTTAGTATCTGTCACAGCAGATGCTTGCCACAGCCTCCAGCTCAGATCCTTAATCCATGCAGACTGACTATTTTGACAGCAACATATGTTCCTGGATCATGGTATATTTATTTTCATGTGTCCTTTCTGTCAGCAACAGACTATAGCAGTGTTTCATTGTACTCAGAACTCCAGAGAACTGACATGGTGTGGCAGATCTCCTTTATAATCCTATTTTAAACCCAAAAGCTAAGGCAGGAAGTTTACTGAGAGTTGGATGTGAGCTAAGACAGAAGGGAAAATATGAGACTCTCTCTGAGAAGAACATCCAAAATAAATAAGCTTTTTTTTTTTTTTTTTAAATCATAGCCGGGAGGTGGTGGCGCACGCCTTTAGTCCCAGCACTTAGGAGGCAGAGGCAGGCGAATTTCTGAGTTCGAGGCCAGACTGTCTACAGAGTGAGTTCCAGGACAGCCAGGGCTACACAGAGAAACCCTGTCTCGAAAAACCAAAACCAACCAACCAAACAAACAAACAAAAAATTCAGAATACAGAGTCTGTGGAGAGATACCTCTGATCATTGAATCAGATATTCCTTTTTCCCCCATTTAGATATGATTCAATCAATCTCTATAATAACAAAAAATATCAGACTGCACCTTGTGTGGTTGGGAGCTGGTATTGGGGCCCTGGAGAGTTGGTCAGCATTAGTTGTCCATAAATGACTGGCCTGAGCATTGAGATTCCCAGTCTGCATGGGATTGAGGGGAGCAATGGCTATAATGAGATGGGACAGTGGAGAAGGTGTGATCTCAGTGGTAGCTGTAAGATTGTGCAGGCTGCCCTCCAAAAGTTTCATGGATTAATTTGTTTTTACCTGATGTTTTGATAACAACAGATATTAGAGGTGAAGAGAGAATCAGGCATTGTCTAAATTGTAACTCTGGCCTTGAGTGATTGTGATTTCTTTGATTGGGACTTCCCAAACCTGAGACTGAAATTTTGTTTTTTCCCAGGACCCTACCCAAGATTCTGGAAACTGAGAATCTATCGAATGAGTGTCGAAGCTCAGCTCTATTTCTGCAGGTGGCAAGGAAGTGACTGCTGAGAGATGTTACCTTAGCCATCTCTGCTCTAGAGTACCTGAGCACTGAGTTCTTTCCACCATTCTTCAAGGAGGCCTTCACTGACAGACAGACTAACTTGTTGAGGCAATGGTGGCAGTCAGTCAGTCCCTTTCACTTCTCCACATGGGGACCTCACACATGGAGACTTGGAAGGCTCTACTGGATGGACTGATGTTCCCATTATACAGAAGGCTTAGCCCAGTTACGCAAGACCCACAAAGTTATGTCACAGGAAAAGTAGAATCAGAGACAGTGGGGTCACATGTGGATAGGAAGTGACTCACTGAGCCACCTGAGAGGAGTGCTGAGTCATGACTGCTTAAAGAAGCTTCAGCAAAGCTACAGTCAGGTTTGTAGGGCAGCACAGTTCATATTTAACCACAGAGGTGTGAGAGTGTCTCAGGTCCTCCAGGACAGTAGGATCAGGCGGGACTTAAGGGAAGCACAGTAGAGAGGAGTAAAACAGAACTATATGCAACAGAAGCAAACAGACCATCCAGGGCTTATTGCCTGGGCTTGATGACTAGCACTGAATACATATAACTCTCTCTAAGACAGGGGACAAGGGAAAGTGACAGCTGAGCTATGCAAGAATAGCAGACTCATGTGGCACTGGTCCTAGATCCTGAGATTTTTACCTCTTTCCCTCCAAAGAGGTGGGAACTCTACATGCTTGATTTGCAAAATAACAATCAGGAAAGCTAGGATGTGAGATTCAGCAGCCTAAATAGAACAATAACACATGAAGAAATATATTTAATCATAATTATTCCTGCTAAAGAACTCTCATGCACATACAACAGAATTCTACCAGACTTTAAAAATTCTAGATCTATAGTCAATCTGGAGTTTATCTTTTTCTTTTCTTATCCTTTTATGTGGGTAGAGGTGCTTTGAGACAAGGTTTCTCTGTGTACCCTTGGCTAACCTAGATTTTGCTACATAGACCAGGTTGGCTTCAAATTCACTGAGATCCAACTACCTATGCCTCCTGTATAAAGGATTAAAAGTGTCCCATCCCTGAGTTTGAGGCCAGCCTGGTCTACAGAGTGAGTTCCAGGACAGCCAGGGCTATACAGAGAAACCCTGTCTCAAAAAACAAAAACAAAAGCAAAAGTGTCCCATCCACCATGTCCAGTTCTACTCAATAATTCCTACAAAAAAATGAGGAGGGGTGGAAGAGGAGAGGAGAAAGAAGAGGATGAAGGGAAGAAGAAGAGGATGAAGGGAAAAAGAAGAAGAAGGAGAAGGAGAAGAAGAGGAGGAGGAAGGTGGAAGGAGAAGGGATAAGAGGAATAGGAAGCAAAAGAAGCAGCATAGGAAAGGAAAGGAAATAAAATTAAACAATTAAACAGAACCCCTTCCCAGACTATAACTAAAATTACCATAGAAGCTTTGGATAGATAAACCAAATAAATATTTTAGCTTCAGCCCTTGCACCTCCACCTACAATAAATTATTAGTTCCCTTATCATGATCATAGGTTAATTGTTTTGTAAACTCTTGAAATGTGTTCTAAATCATAAATGTCTGCTTTCTATTTGAGAAGGAATTATATCATGACACTTAAATACTGTCAGAGTTATTGTTGCAGTTTTAATATCAGAGAGGACTTAACAGCACTCCTATATAAACAGCATAACTCCCAGAACAAATTTAGGAACTGTTGCAGAATCATCATGAAGAATTAAGACATCATCCATTTGTCTACATAGCATCATAATAAGACAATACATCTTTGTTGTTCTGAAGAAATCTGCTCAAAAGTATTGGACAATACCTAGTGATTATTATATATATTTAATAATAACAGAAAAACAGTATTAATATGAGGAATCCTTCCTCAAAGCCATTTGAGCTTGCCTAGAAGGGAAAATCCATAATGTCTTTACAGTCCATGTTGAAACCATCTCAGGAAGATGCCCCTGCTGGATTTTGGCTTCAATGGTTCCTGGCACAGATTGATAAGAATTGAGAGGGTACCTAAAATTGGGTGCCCATCTCCAATTAATGCATCTAAAAATCTAGCTGCTATACCTAAGAATCAGAGAACATATAAGAAGAGGGGGCAAAAACATTGTAAGAGCCAGAAGACCATGATTTCCAGTATGAGGTTGTGTTTCCTATATTTTGAAATAAGCTGCATCTGGCTGTAACAAAGATCACCTAAACAAGATCTGCACAAAGATACATCAGTGGACATCCCAAAGTAGATAAGCAAAACTCACAAGACCCCAGGCAGAAATAATGGACTACAGGGTTTTTGATTGTTGATATCTGACTTCTTCAGTTCTTTATATATTTTGAAAATAAACCCTCTGTCAGATGTAGGGTTGGTGAAAATCTTTCTCATTGTGTATGGTGCCATTTTGCCATATTGATGTTGTCTTTCTCCTTGTAGAAGCTTTTCACTTTTATGAGGCCTTCTTAATTGTCAATCTTAGTGACTGTATTATTGGTGCTCTGTTCAGGAAGTTGTCTCCTGTGCCAAAAGTTCAAAGATATTCCTCACTTTCTCTTCTATCTGGTTCAGTTTATCTGGTTTTATGCTGAGGTCTTTGATTCACATGGACTTTCATGAAGTGTTTGGGTAAAAGTGACTCATACTATGGAAGTGTCTATCCAATGTCTGGTCCAGTTTAAGACCCATGCCACCCCTGATACAGCCTGAAGGATCAAAAACCACAGGTCAATGGCCCAGAGACCTAGAGTAGAATCATCTACAACTAGCTAAAAAAATAAACAGTCAAAAAATTTGATGCCAGATGGTATTCTGCTAAACCACATGGGATTGATGCCTAACGTAGTTACCCTCAGAGAAGCTTCATCAAGAAATGAGGGAAAAAAGTTCAGAACAAACCAAAAAGTTTGGAGAAAAAAAGCTCAATAGGAGAAAGAATATTTTTGAACCAAAGGGCGGGCCCCGGGTTTAAGAACCCAAAAAATTTCCCCAACCCCAAAGGGGCCCAAAGAAAAAAACCCAAAAAAAAAAAGGAACCCTGATAAATTTTTAAACTACCCCAAAAAAAACAGTAAAAAATTGGGAGTGGTTTTTGTTTTAAAAAGGGGGGAAAGGGGAAAAAGTTTTTTTTCCCCGAAAACCCTTTTGTTTTTGGGGGGTTTTCCTTTCCAAACTTAATTTTAAAAATAAATTTTTTGGGAAAAAATTTTTATAAAGGGGGGCAATTCCAAAAGGGGGAAAAATTTTTTAAACCCCGGGTTTCGGGGGGTTAATTTTAAAAAGGTTTAAACCTTCCCTATCAGGGGGGGTTGGGAAAATTTTGGGGATCCAACCAGGGGGAATGGTTTGGGGTTTTTCTGGAAATTTTTCCCTTTTTAAACCCCTTGCCCCCAAATTTTTTACTCATTAAACCGGAAAAGGTTTTTAAAACCCCCCTTTCCCCCAAAAGGGAAAAAATTTTTTTAAAAAAACCCAAGGTTATTTAAAAGGGGGTTCCCACCCCTTTGGGGGGAAAAACCGCATTTTAAACCCAAAATTTTATTCTTTCCCCTGGCCTCCAAGGTTATTAAACTTAAAAAACCCGGGGGGGGAAAAAAACCCCCCAACCCCCGTGAAAAAAAATGAAAAAGGGGCCCAATTTTTCCCAAAAATTTTCCCCCTTGGGGTTTAAAAAAATTTCCCCAAAAAAATTAAAATTTTTTCCCCTGGTCCATCCCCCTTTTAAATTAAAAAACCCAAAAAAGGGGGGGAAAACCCCCAAAAAATTGGGCCCAAACCAAACTTAAACCCCTTTTTTTAAAAAACCCCCAAAAAGTTGTTGTCACCCCCTTCCAAAATACTTTTTTTTTTTAATTTTTTCGCTAAAAACCCCGGGGCCCAAAAAACCCCCGGGCCGTTTCCCCTAGGAAAAAGGGGGTTTTAACCCCAAAAACTACTTTTTTTTACCCCTTTGTCTGAAAATTTCCCCTTTTCCCGGGTTTGGTTCCACTTTTTAAATTTCCCCGGGAAAAATCCCAAGGGGCTTTATTTACCCCAAACCCCTACCTAAGGCATGAAAAATGTTAATTTTTTCCCTTTTAAATGTTTCATACTGTGGGGAATTTTCCCTTTTCTGGTAATTTATTTTTGGGGTTTTCCAAAAACATGAAACTAGGTTTTAACCCCCCCTTTTTTCCACTCAAAAATGATCCAACCCTAAAATTTTTTTGGGCATCCCAAATTTTGGGGGGTTTTCCAACGGGAATGGGGCCCCTTTCCCCCAAAATGCCCCTTCCCCGGGGGCCTCTCCCCCCCCCAAAACCCAAAAATTTCCCCCTTTTTCCCCTTTTGGGGCCCAAAAAAAGGAATTTTTGGGGGGTCCCCTTCCCCCTTTTTCCAAAAGCCGCTCCTCGGGCCCAAAAAAGGCTTTTTTAATTTTTTTTCCCTTTGGGCCTTCAAAAAATACAACACCTTGTCCTCTTGACTATAAAGCCTGGGCCAAATGGCCAAACCTGTCAAGTTCTGCTGCTTGCAGGAAACTTGCTCTTCTTGTTCTATTATTTTATCACTGGCTTTGACATTTCTAACTCTTTCACTCTCGAAGTTTGGCTGTCCTGGGTCTTGCTCTGTAAATTGACCTTAAACTCAGAGATCTACATCCCTGTCTCTAGAGATTGAAAGTATGTACCAACATACCTGGATTTAGCTTTTCTTCACCTAGAACTTGCTCAGTCTTAGGTGTCTTGAACTCAGAGATCTGCTTAGTTTTAACTCCTGGGATTAAGAGTATATTTGTAGTAGAAGTTATTTAAATCAGCCTCTGGCGTTGGGGGCCAATTCATAGTAGAGGCAATTATTTAAGCCACCAAATTTGCCATGGAAAATTTCTCCTGCCTGAAGAAACCAGTCAAGGAAGACACAACTCAATAATTATGGTATAAATAGCACGCCTAGATTGGGCCGATTTACTGCTACGCTATTCTAATCCCGGCTATGAGATCCCTTATAACTTGCGGTTCATCCAGGCCACGTGGTTGTCCTCTGTAGTTGGCTTCCTTCTACCTCTGGTTTCCTTCTTCCTGCTTCTACCTGCTTCTGCTCTCCGTCCACTCCTTTCTCTCCTGCCTCTGCTCTGCCTTTTATATGAATTCCTCTCACTCTCTAAGCCCTTTTCTCCATCTCCCCTTCTACTGCCCAATCTCTGGCTCTAGTCTTTATTTTACAGGTTTTAATTGGACAGAATGTTTACAAGATGTCCTCTGTGTACACATTCAATCATCCTCTGCAGCCTCTCCCAGAAGGGTGGAACTCCTATTAAAATACAAGCCTGGGGCTGTCCACTGGGAACTAGGATCAAAATACATGTCTGAGGCTATTCACAACATTGATTCAATCCTCCTCTGGAGCCCTCTCAGGGGGGTGGAACTAGGATCAAAATACAAGGCTGAGGCTATCCACAACATATATACCACAAAGCCTAGATCAAATTAAGCTGGGTAAAAACTTGCCCAAAGGTCACCACTCTCTTAACGCAGTTTAATATGTCAGAGACTCCCTGAAACAGGATTACATATATAGCTCTGGCTGTGCTTGTATTCTCTCGGTAGAACAGCCTGGCCATGAACTCAAAGAGATCAACCTGCATTTGCCTCTTGAGTGCTGTGATTAGAGGCATTTACCTCTATACATAGCTTAAAAAAATGTTCTCACTGAGTGGATCAGGCTGGCCTCAAACTCATAGAGATCCTCCTGCCTTTACTTCTGGAGTTCAAAGGTATGTACCACATGCTGGGATCAACAGGTGTGTTAGTAAAGCCTTACTGTTTTTTATGACTTCCATCTCTTAATGCTTTGCTGTTGTTTTTCACACTTATAACAAAATACACATCTTTCTCATGATGGTTCTATTATCCTTGGCAAAACATCATCCCAACCAAAATTCTGGGTAGCAAGGCTTGCAGGTTCATGCAACCCACTGTAACACTTTCACACCTGCAACATGCTTATGTGGGTTTTGTTTCTTTCTTTGTTTTGTGTTTCGCTTTTATTTTTATTTTTATTTTTGTTTCGTTTTAATTGTATGTATCATTATTGTATGAGCAAAACCTCACTACTTAATCTTTGGATAACATAGAACTCCCTACACAAGTACATGCTCACAGTAATGAACACACTGAAACAAAAACACAAACACAGACATTAAAACCACACACACTTAAGATCCATACATAAACAAGATGCACAACAAGATGAGTCAATTAAGCAAACAATGGCAACCAGATTTGTAGTTCAGTGTTTGATTTCACATAAGAAGGTCATCAACAACAATAGGAAAAACGAATCATTAACAGGATTAGGTGGGTGGAGACTCATTGGACCAATGAGATAGGAGCTTGTGGAATGAAGGTAGGACTACATGAGGAGGGTGGGAGGAGGAAGGTGTATAAAAAGGTTAGAGGAGCCAAGGAGAATATCAGAGTCTTGAACCTAGGAGTCACAGCCTGGTCGTTCTGGGAGTAGAAGACCTGTAGCCAGTATCCATATCAAGTAAGTAATTTACCTCCATAAAGAGTCCTCTTGCTTGCTGAGCTAGCCTTATCACCATCCAGCTACAACTTCATTTCCAGTTTGTGTTTATGTGTGATAGACTTCAGTTTTAATCAGAAATAGGATTACCTGGGAATTTCCTCTGTTTTATTGTTTTAATTAATTATTCCATTCATTTATATCTGAAATGATATCCCACTTCCCCAGCCTCCACAAACCCCCCATCCTCTTTCACGCATTCCCACCTCCCCTTTGTTTCCATGAAGGTGCTCTCCCACCCACACACCCACCACCCTCTGCACCCCACTGCTCCAGCATCTTCCTATGCTGGGGCATCAAACCTCCACAGGACCAAAGCCCTCCCTTCCCATTGCTGTCAGGCAAGGCCAGCATCTGCTACATATGCATCTGGATTCATTGACCCCTCCCTGTACACTCCTTGGTTGGTGGTCTAGCCTCTGGAAGCACTAGGTGGTTCTGCCAGCTGATTTTGTTCTTCCTTTGGGGTTGCAATGTCCCTCAACTCCTCCAGTTCTTCAGCAAGCTCACCCGTGGGGTCCCTGAGCTCAGTCTGATGGTTGACTCCAAGTATCCACATCTGATTTGGCCACTTGCTGGCCAGAATTCCCAAGAAGCAGCCACCCCAGGTTTCTGTCACCACAGCAACAGTGTGACATTTGGTGTCTGCAGACAGGATGGATCCCAGGTGGGGCAGTCCCCGGATGCTCTTCCTTCAATCTCTGCTTATCAAATGGTTTTGGTTCAACTGTCGATCTGCATGGAGAATACTGTAAATTGATTTACTCTGAAATTTCATTAGAATTATCTTTTCAATTTAATCTTTCTAGAGTATCTAAAATTATGTTTCACAGATTAAGGTTTTGCAATAATGTGAACTGGAATTTTCTCTTAAATATACCTTACAAATTGTGCTGGAAAAGGCTTCAGGCACACAAGCCCAAAGTTCTAGCTATCGGCTTGTGTACCTATAGCCACAGGTCACCCAGAACCAAGGATGTAAGCCTGTGGTTGCTTCAGCCTTGTCCTGGTGATTAGATATTGTATAATAAATGTATGTGTGTTTACATATATATGTATGTATGTATGTATGTATGTCGTACGTATGTATGAATATATGCATGTATGTATGAGAAAAAATATACAGGAGACACACCTAGTAAATAGAATTTATGTTCTGGACACAAAAGATCATGATCCAGGCTAAACTTAGAAGTACAAATAGATATATTGTCACATCTCTTTCTTCCTCTGGACTCCAAATTGTAATGGGAAACTCTTCTCCCTGTAACCTATGTACACTTGGCTTCTCCTCTAACCCTCACATGAGCAGGCACTCTCCTTCAGTTGCATGACTTTCCAAATGCTCTGGGGAAATTTGTACATTTTACTTATGTTTCGCATTTCAGATGTGGTCTGATTGTGTAGCCAGGTAGCCATGAATTAACAGGCCTTTATCTAATTTCCTAAACTAATATATAGCCAAGCCTGGTCTCTAAAGGGTTAAGTCGTACATACAGACAGGCATCTCACAGGTTCTCCTTAGCCCTTTCCAGGAGAGATCAATGGGTTAAAAGGACAATAAGGCTGGGTTGGGCTTGTGAAATTAACACTATATTTTCATAAGGGCCTGCAAAGTTATTCATTGTCTTTTAGCTGTAACAATCAGATAGTATGCTCCTGAATAACTCTTCTGACTACTCATGCAATTAAGAGGAGCAGGGATTGGTATCCTATGGGACAATGGTTAATATTTTTTCTTCTGTGGGGGCTTCTAAGAGAATCTACATGCTGAGAGTGTTGAAACTTTGTCTTGAAGACAATAAGTTTGGATAATTGTGCAGAATGAGTTCTCCATTATTTCCAGAGAATTGGCTCTGGCCTTCTCGTTCCTGAATTTTGTGAGAAATAGAGAGTGCCAAAACTTAGCATGAAATTATGTCTCCTAAATGTTTCCCCAGGTTCCTTCTGACTGAATATCTATCAGGATGAGCACCTACAACCCTCCCACAGTCAGACAGCTGGCACTGGAGGCCTGCTAAGGAATGATGCCATAGACTTCTCTTATCTGATGGACCTGCCCACTATGCTCTTCCCACCACTCTTCATCGAGGCCTTCAATGGCAGACACACAGAGTTATTGAAAGCAATAGTGGTGGCCTGGCCCTTTCCCTGCCTCCCTGTGGGGCACTACTGAAAACTGACAATGTGGAGATGATGCAAGCTGTGCTGGATGGCATAGATATACTGCTGACAGAGAATGTTCATCTCATGTAAGCAAAGCCCAAGGCGACTAGTGGGGGGATTCATTGGGTTATTGATAAGAAACACATGAGGGTAGGAAAAATGGGGTCAAACAGAATAGACGCTAATGATGTCATTGACTTGGGGGTCTATGGAATTACTATTAAGGTTGAAAACTGATCTAAATGATAGTCATGGGTGGAGGAATGCTCAGATTACAACTAGCCATAGCAGGATGAGACTTTCCCCTACTTTGAACAGACACTAGATATGGAAGAGACACAAGTCAAGAGCAACTGAATAGAGGGAAGTGGGGCATGTCTCCAGATGCAGACCATGCAGTGTCCTTGTCTCCCTGGTGTAAGGTTCTATGTTAGAGCTGATCTTAGACAAATAGGATTCAAGTGACACCATGTTGGTTTCTGTATTACTTTATGAAAATTTATCTTCTTCCATCACAGAAGGGGGAATCTTCAAGTGTTGGACCTGAGAGATGTGCATCAGGATTCCTGGGATGTATGGGCTGGAAGAGAGGATGAAGTCGGCTCTGCAGATACATTGAGCAAGAAGCAAGTTCCAGAGAGCCTTCCTAGTTATGCACTGAGGAGGCCTTTACAGGTGGTCACTGACCTGAGCCTCTTGTTCTCTCTAAACAAACACCAAAAATGCTTGCTGCAGTGGGCCCAGAGGAACAAAGACTCTTTGCAGCTAATTTGTCTGAAGATGAAAATTTTTGACTTCCCACTGGAGATTATCAGAGAAATCTTGAACATTTTCCAGCCAAATTATATTAAGGAATTGAAAATACACACAAAGCAGGTCCTGTCCTTCCTAGATTTCTTTGCACCTTTCCTAGGACAGATGAGACATCTTCTCAAATTCAATCTAAATCAAATCCACTTTGAATTTAGTGTTGTAGACCCAATGATAGATATAAAGAAGGGTGCTGCCAAATTCCTTTCTCAGTTCTCTGAACTCAACCATCTCCAGCATCTCCACATGAATGGTGCCTACTTTTCCTATGACAACATGAAAGAGTTGTTCAGGTAAGGAAGGATGATGACTGTTTTTGCTTGGCAGGAAAACCTTTCCCTTTACTTGGAGCATTAATGGGCACCTGCAGTGTGCCAGTCATAGAAGATGTTACAATGACAAACTCATTACAGTATCAAAGTGTGGACTGTTTGCTTCTTAACCAAGCTTACTTGGTTTAATTTTCACTCCTTTAGCAGTGTATGGGATATTGAGAGAGCTGCCTTGCAAACATGTCCATTCTGTGGGTCAGATGCATCAAGTATGCTTTGCATATTACACTTTGAGATTCAGATAAAATAACAGAAGGAATCAGGACAGAGCAGAGAGCATTGTGCTGGAGAGGCTCTACACCTGCCCTCTAAAAAGATATATGTGAGCAGGAACTCATTTGTTATGCTTTTGGAGTTGGTCAGTCTTTAATTCTCCCTAAAAGGGAAGGATAGTTTGGACAGAAGTGGGGACTAAGTAGGTGGGAAATCTGAGACACTGGAGTGGGGGGTCATCAGTGACAAGGGTGAAATACTGAAATCAGGGATATAGACTGAGGAGATAGCAGGGACAAGGATAAACTCTGCAGGACACAGGACGAAAGTTGTCAGAGCCTTTCTGTGATAATTCTTTCTAGGAATGCTCTCCTGGAATGATGGGGCAAGCTCTAGTTCTCTGACAGAGTGAGGATGGAGAGTTGCAGATATGTTGTCTGAGCCCATCCCACCTGACAGTATTATGCCTCCATAGACAATGCTATGAGGAGACACTAACATGAGTTTCCCCAGGGTGAACCTTAAACATAAAC
Organism: Mastomys natalensis; assembly: GCA_021653895.1. Taxonomy (NCBI): domain Eukaryota; kingdom Metazoa; phylum Chordata; class Mammalia; order Rodentia; family Muridae; genus Mastomys; species Mastomys natalensis. Next base: position 9,871 of record JAJTUV010003385.1, on the reverse strand, counting down.
ATACATTGACTATGTATGTGGCTTCTCTGTGTTAGTGTCAATCTTACTAGTTTCCTCTAGCACCATGAACCAGAATTAATTTCTTGTTCTTTCTCTAGATGCCTGAAGAGCCCCTTGGAGTCCTTGTCTATGACTTTCTGCCATCTCTCAAACTCAGATTTGCAACACATGTCAGTGTGTCAGAGCCTCTATCAACTGAAACACCTGCATTTCAGTAGTGTAGTGTTTTCTAAGTCGTGTTTCAAGAGTCTCGGAATACTCCTAGAGAATGTATCTGGAACTCTGCAGACCCTGAAGTTAGAGAACTGCAGGTTGAAGGACTCTCAGCTCATAATTCTCTGGCCTGCCCTGACTCAATGTTTCCAGCTCACCAGAATCAATTTCTATGGCAACAAATTCTCCAGTTCTGTATTGAGAAACTTCTGCAATGCATGGCTGATTTCAGAGGGTTGATGGTAGAGCCAGAGCCCACCCTTCTAGAGTGTGATCACCTCGGTTTTGTTGTGATAAAGAGATTTTTCTGAAAAGTGTCCTGATCTCATGAATATGCTCATGGCCCAAAAGGCAGTCCAAGACAATCATCTTTGCTACAGCTCTTTGCCCTTGTTGGATGTGCTGCAACTATGACATGAAGACTAGATTTTGCCTTTGTTGACATTAAAGAGGAAGGTGATTCTGGATGAAGGAAATGAAATCTAAGAAAGTACATTCATCACAGATCTCAGACTTCATGGTTTCAGATGCATTTGAACCAACATGGTTCAGTGATTGAGAACACAGGGTGACTTGACATGAAGAACAATAGGATAATAATATCAGGTGACTTGTGGAATCAGAAAGACAGTACGGTATTTCTGAATGGCCTCCATCAGGACAAGATCACCAGTGGCTTCCCAAGTTGTAAATATATGGCCAATTGATGAACTGAATGTTCTTTTCTTTTGTGTACTACTGAGTTACTAACCTCAGTCTTAGGTTTAAAATCACAGTATCCTAGGACCTCATGATGTATGTTCAGGAGATTATAATCTAAGCCATGTTGGTAGCAAGTTGCATTAAAGTTGATTGTAACAATGCCTTTTACTCTTTTTTTTATTGGAAATTTTATTTACATTTCAGATGTTTTCCCCTTACCCCTTTTCCTCCTCCCTCCCGGGAACTCCCTATCCCTTCCCCCTCCTCTTGCCTCTATGATGGTGTACTCCCACCCACCCTCCCCCATACCTTACCTCCCCACCCTCGAATACCATCCCCCACGATGTCCAGCCTTCATGGGACCAAGGATCTCTTCTCCCACTTATAAATAGCTCCCTTGCATATATAGCTGGAGCCATGGGTCCCTCTCTAAGCGCTCCCAGGCTGGTGGTTTAGACCCTGGGGGCTCTGGTTGGTTGATATTGTTGCTTTCCTCATGGTGTCATGAATCCTCTCAACTCCTTCAGCCTTCACTCTATCTTCTTTGTTGGGAACCCCATGATCAATTTAATGGTTAGCTATGAGCATCTGCCTCTGAATATGTCAGACTCTTGCAGACCTCTAAGGAGACAGCTATATCAGGCTCCTGTCAGCATGTACTTCCTGACATCCACATCAACATCTACCTTTGGTGACTGCACATGGGATGGATACGCAGGTGGAATGTCTGCAAACGGCCCCTCCTTCAGTTTCTGTCCTGTACTTTGTCTCCATATTTGCTCCCTTGAGTATTTTGTTACTTCTTCTATGAAGGCCTGAAGCACCCCCCCCCCAACTTGGTCATCATTCTTCATGAGCTTTATGTGGTCTGTGAGTTGAATCTTGGGTATTTCAAGCTTCTGGGCTAAAATCCAATAATCATTGAGTGAATACCATGTATGTTCTTTGTGACTGGGTTACTTCACTCAGGATGATATTTTCTAGTTCCATCCATTTACATAAGAATTTATCGAATTCATTGTTTTTAATAGCTGAGTAATATTCCATTGTGTAAATGTACCACATTTTTAGTATCCATTCCTCTGTTGAAGGGCATCTGGGTTCTTTCCAGTTTCTGGCCATTATAAATAAAGCTGTTATGAACATAGTGGAGCATATTTCCTTGTTATATGTTAGAGCCTCTTCTGGGTATATGCCCAGGAGTTATATAGCTGGGTCCTCAGGTAGTAACGTCCCATTTTCTGAGGAACCGCCAGACTGTTTTCCATAGTGGTTGCACCCTCTTGCAATCCCACCAACAATGGAGGAGTGTTCCTCTTTCTCCACATCCTCATCAGCATCTACTGTCACCTGAGTTTTTGATCTGAGCCATTCTGACTGGTGTGAGGTGGAATCTCAGGGTTGTTTTGATTTGCATTTCCCTGATGACTAAGGATGCTGAACATTTCTTTAGGTGCTTCTCGGCCATTTGCATTTCCTCAGTTGAGAATTCTTTGTTTAGCTCCATACCCCATTTTTTTAATAGGGTTATTTGGTTGTCTAGAGTCTAATTTCTTGAGTTCTTTTGTCCTATTGACAGTGTCCTTTGCCTTACGGAAACTTTGCAATTTTATGAAGTCCCATTTGTCAATTCTTGATCTTAGAGCATAAGCCATTGGTGTTCTGTTCAGGAACTTTTCCCTGTGCCTAGGTATTTGAGTGTCTTCCCCACCTTCTCTTCTATTAGTTTCAGTGTGTCTGGATTTTTGTGAAGGTCCTTTATCCACTTGGACTTGAGCTTTGTACAAGGAGATAAGAATGGGTCGATTTGCATTCTTCTGCATGTTGTCCTCCAGTTGAACCAGCACCATATGTTGAAAATGCTGTCCTTGTTCCACTGGATGGTTTTAGCTCCTTTGTCAAAGTTCAAATGACCTAGGTGTGTGGGTTCATTTCTGGATCTTCAACTCTATTCCACTGATCTTCCTGCCTGTCTCTGTACCAATACCAGGCAGTTTTTATCACTATTGCTCTGTAGTACAGCTTGAGGTCAGGGATGGCGATTCCTCCAGAAGTTCTTTTATTGTTGAGAATGGTTTTTGCTTTCTGGGTTTTTTGTTATTCCAAATAAATTTGAGAATTTCTCTTTCTAGCTCTGTAGAGAATTGAGGTGGTATTTTAATGGCGATTGCATTGAATCTGTAGATTGCTTTTGGCAAAATGGGCATTTTTACCTACCTATTCAATATAGTACTGGAAGTCCTAGCCAGAGCAATTAGACAACAAAAGGAAGTCAAAGGAATACAAATAGGAAAGGAAGAAGTCAAAATATCACTATTCGCAGATGATATGATAGTATACTTAAGTGACCCCAGGACTTCCACCAGAGAACTCCTAAACCTGATAAACAACTTCAGCAAGGTGTCAGGTTATAAAATCAACTGGAACAAATCAGTAGCCTTCCTCTATGTGAAAGATAAACAGTCTGAAAAAGAAATTAGGGAAATGACACCCTTCACAATAGTCACAAAGAATATAAAATACCTCGGGGTGAACCTAACCAAGCAAGTGAAAGATCTGTATGACTAGAACTTCAAGTCTCTGAAGAAAGAAATTGAAGAAGATCTCAGGATATGGAAAGATCTCCCATGCTCATGGATCGGCAGGATTAATATAGTAAAAATGGCCATTTTGCCTTTTACTCTTTACTTCCAATGTTTGACTCTTTGATGGAATATGTGCACAGAATTTTCAAACTAATTGTGAATGGCTCTTGAAAACAACCTTGTTTACAGAACCATCCTTGGAATGTGAAGTGATTGAGAGCACAGTCGCATTCCTACTCAAGACCCTGCAGGTGAACACATTCTTTAAAAAGGAGGTGGGGGAGTTTTTGAAATTTACAGTTTCATCATTGCTCAGAGAAGGGGTATCATATGACTTACTATGACCATGGGGCATCTTCTTGCTCTTCAAAAATGTTGCATAGTTTTCTCTGTAAAAGTGTGGTCCAACAACACAGTTTATTCAGCACAAGTAGAATACATAGTGTATCCATCCCCTGTAGGGGCTGAACTATTAATTCACAGAAATGTACAGAAAAGATAAGCAGGCTTGTCATGGCTAGGGCACAGTTGGGATCCTTAATCTCTATATCTGGAGAGCATTCTTTAAGACAATGTAGTTAGTTCAGCAAAGAAGTACCCTATTGAGAAGATTCATTCTCCTGCATATTCTGGCTCATGGTCTCTGGGTTCAGCTTCAGGTCAAGACTGTTTCCTCAGCCTGGTAGCTCTGCCTCAGCAGCTCACAGCACTGACACACACACACACACACACACACAACACACACACACACAAAACTCTGTCCAATTGATGCCAACCTATAGAGTAAACTCATCATTTATTTCCAGCATACTGAGTACCCGGCTCTCAGGTGGTACCCTACTTCAAATAGGTCATTGTAGAGTCAGGAGAGATGGGCCAGCAAATTCCAGTGATTGCTATACTTTTAGACCACTTAGGGTTATTTTCGGGTACCAACTTGAAGACTCCCACCGTCTAGCTCTCTGTAACTCCACTTCCATTGGATCCTGTTTATTTCTGAACCTTATGTGTGCATATAAGTGCATGCTGCTGAAACATACACTTACATTAAAATGAATACATCTACATATTCTAAAATATATATGCATAGTTAAAAAGTACTGTTTAGTACTGGAAAACCAGTTGGTTGACTTCCCTAGGAAAAACACCTGTTCTCTTCTTTGCTTTTCAGTTGCCTATAGTTCTTTGTGTAGGGCTGAGACCCTGTGGCATTTTCTCTGTCTAGTTTGCCAGGTTCACTGGTGTCATCCTTTTTCAGCTCATATAAGTGCAATTGTGTTTGTCAAGCTTTTCCCTTTTCAAACTACTATGAGATCCAATCTCACAGCACACTCATTGATTCCCTAGAGCAACAATCCTCTCTACATCTTCAGCAATGTTCCCTGTGTGTTATGCAGATGTACCCTTTGGGACTGATGTCCACAATTCTGCATCTTTATGTTGTGGTTTTCTGTCAGTGTCTCTGCCTGTTGCAAAGAGATGTTTTCTCTTCCTATAGATTAAGGTCTATAATCATTTGTGTGTATAGGGGCAGATGTTTGCAGATTGTTGATAGAAGTTATGCTTGTTTTCCACACTAATGCTTGTAGATTTTTCTAAATTGTAAGTCCTGAAATCACACATGTATCTCTTAGTTGGGGTGTTATTAATGTGAAGAGACACTAGGACTAAAGCAACTCTTATAAAGGGAAACAATTAATTGTGGTTGGCTTACAGTTTCAGAGGTTTTAGTCTGTCATTGTTTTGGCAGAAAGCATGGTGGGATGCAGGCAGACATGGTACTTGAAGAGAAGCTGGGATTTCTACATCTGAATCCAGAACAGTTTGAGGAGAGAGTGAGCAACTAGGCCTGCCTTGAGATTCTGAAACCTCAAAGCCCATTCTGAATTCACACACTTCATACAACAGGACCACATCTACTCCAAAAAGGCCATGTCTCCAATAATGCCACCCCTATGAGTCTATGTGGGCTATTTTCATCCATGATCCATGATATGAGTAATTTCATACAGACTAAACAGACTACATTATATACATACAACATATAAATACTATACATTATATAATATTATATATGTGTGTGTGTGTTGTTGTGTATTATATATTTATATATATATATATTTGTAAACACATATGCATGTAATAACAATTAGTTAAAAAGAGGCCATGAACTTGGAGAGCATTGAAGGTTTTGGGGGAGGGTTTGTAAAGAGGTAAGAAAAGAAGAAATGTAATCAACTTGAAATCTCAAAAAGAAAAGAAAGGAAGTTACTGGACCTACCTAAGTATATTTCAACACTTAAGTATGATCAGGCTTTTCAGTCAGACGCAGGAGGGCAGACAGTTTGGTTTTTTTTTACAAGTAGATATGGGTAATATAATCAGTGTAAGTCTACACATTTTTATATAGCAGCATCCCAAGCTCTTCTTTCTCATACAAAAGTTGTAGGATGTACCTTAGTTGCTAGAGTGCTTGTCTAGCCTGGCTTAAATATCAGAACCACACAATATTTGTCACAGTAGTACATGCCTGATGTCTCACTACTGTACAGGGGGAGGCAGAGGACCAGAGAGGTTCAAGGTTAACCTAGTTACTTAATGAGAAGTTTATTCTTGGTTGTCAATTCAAATACATCTATAATGAACTAAAAGACACTTTGATGGACAAATCTGTGTGGGATATTTTGGTTTGAGGGTTTTTTTTTTTCTCTTTCTTATTCGTTTTTAGGAAAGGGACATGTTTTTGCTTGATTTTACTGTTGTTTTGGTTCTTGTTGATGTTTTGATTTTTTGAGACAGAAACTGTCTGTGTGTAGCCCTAGAACTTACTCTGTACACCAGACTGGCCTAGACCTCCTAAGAGATTCAAATGCCTCTGTCTCCCAATTGCCGAGATCAAAGGCCTGTGCCACCACCACCTGGTATCTTTTTTTCTTAATTAAAGCATTTTAATTGGAACTTGGTTTAATCTGGATCATAGAGGTGAGAAGATTCCTCTTCTACTGGTCATACTGTCTTCTGGTACCCTGTATAAATGACAAGGAGAAGAAAGTTCACTATATCTCTGTCCGCTTATTTTTGCTCTCACTAGCAAACCCATTCCTCCACTGGCATTGGAGTCTATTCTCAGAGATCCCTGCATATAGAAGACAAACTGAGACATCCAGTTCATGGTCTGTACAACTACTGGATTCTTGGACTTTTCATTCACAGGCAGCCATTGTTGGATTAGATAGACTACAGCCAGTAAGCTATTGTAATAAACCCCCTCTTTAATATATTCATGCTATAAGTTCTGTTCTTCTAAAGAATTTTGACTAATACATTTAGCTAGCTACATGAAAACCTGCCCCCAAGGAATTATAAAAAAAAATTGAAATTAAATATGAAAGAAAAGAAAGAAGATCTTTGTTATACACAAGACATGCTCTATCTTAGAGGTAAGGCTCAGAATGGTTTTAAATTTGGCTGCTACAGTACTCCCAGACTACAACTGAATACTGTGGAGGATAGGATTTGACCATTTCTCCTCCACAAATCAAGCTGCTCCTACACCAATAAATTCTAATTAATTTGATATGGAGGCTAAAGACACAGAGACCAGATAAAAACTCAACACAAGCCATCTCCTTTGAGAGCCTTCTAGGCTGAATTTACTTCCTGGTTCGTCCCATTGATCAGTAATTTTTTTCAGGGGGGGTATGCATTTATTGGTTTTTATATTTAGTTTCTTTCTTTTATAAATTTTTTACTGAAAATTTTATTTATTTACAATACAGATGTCATCCCCTTTCCCCATTGCCCAACCCTAGAACTACCTATCCCATCCAGCTCCTTCTTTATGTTTTTATAGCATTTTATCTACATGCATATATTAAGCTCAGTTGTAGGTTGAGAGTCTAGCAATACAATAGTTGCAAATAGTCAAGGAATAAGCAAGACAATAAACACAAAGAGTCAAAGAAAAAGCAAAGCATTAAACTCAATTACATGAACACTCCCGTGATCACTATTTCTAAGGACTTATCAGGATGAACAAAGTATCTTAGCCTACTTCCCTGTCCTAGCCCAAGGTCATTTTCATGCCAAATATCATTGGTTTCATGTTAGTTCTAAAATTTACAGTTGTAGTCTTTATAATCAGGAAGAAGTTTAATGACACTTGCAGTGTATTTGGCATAATTCTAATTCGTCTCAGGATGTTTTAAGGATACATAGGATATACAGAGAGCTTATGAATTTCAAGAATGCTGTTCTGCTGAGCGTTGATTTAGTAGATACTACAGATAAAATTACCCGTGGCCTGATGTCAGTATTTCTATTTTGGTCCAGCTTCAAAAATGGCATATATAGCTTGATCATTTTAGCCCTTTTTGTCCTGGGAGTACTTTAATTCCTGCCCATTGTGTTAAAGCTTTTCTTTAACACCATCAACATGTTGGTAGCCAAAGTACATGGCTTGAAACTGAAAATGGAACCCCAGACAGAGTTATTAATTTAACAGGCTGGCAAGCCAAGAATGGGTAAGATTTTGCACAGAGCCTAACCAACATAAGACAGAAATGCATTACTATTGATAATGCGTATTCCATGATGGGTAAGGAAGGCATTCTTGTCAGAACAACCTAAGACAGGCTCAGTCTTTCTTTCTTACTATCTCAATAATTCTGTTTTTTTTCCCCTATGTTTTAAGGCCAGTGAAAGAAAGTAAGTATAGCGTTGATTCAGAGTGACATTGCCTAGTCCCAATACCAGGAATCCTGCCTCAAAGTGAGCTAGCATAAACAATGGAAAAGTACAGAGCATGGGGGGGGGCAGTTTACTTACTGAATTGTACTGGCTACCCAAAAAAGTGTTCCACAGAAGCTCATCCAATGACCGTCATCCTACAACAGTTCCATTTCTTTTTAGATGCTGTGGGTAGACTCTAGCTATAAGAGACTTTTATCCCTTACACCTGTGCCAGATAAGAATCTTTACATTAGTCCTGTTTTATCAGGTTCTCTTCCTCTGATACTCTATACTTCCCTCTTGCTTTTGCTAGCTCAGTTTGAGGGAGCACCCCTGGCGTTGTGACTAAACACTGTCACCCAGCTTCAACTTTATGCTTACCTCCTGTGATGGTTTATATATGCTTGGCCTAGGGTGTAGCACTATTAGAAGGTGTGGCCCTGTTGGAGTGGGTGTGGCCTGGTTGGAGTAGGTGTGTCACTGTGGTAGTGGGCTTTAAGACTTTCAGTTTACCTGCCTGAAAGCAAGTCTTCCATGAGCAGCCTTCAGATAAAGCAGTAGAACTCTCAGCTCTTCCTCTCCTATGCCTGCCTGGATGCTGCCATATTCCTGCCTTTATGATAATGGAGTGAACTTCTGAACCTGGAAGCCAGCCCCAATAAAACGCTGTCCTTATAGGAGCTGACTTGGTCATGGTGTCTCTTCACAGCAGTAAAAGCCTAATTAAGAGGCTTCCTCGCACTGGACTTCCTGCCTCTAATACTCTGCCTCCCTCCACCTTTCTGAGAAGTCTCTTAGTTTTACTTTGTAACTAAATCATCTTGCTTATCATTCTCCAGTGATTACTTTTCAACAGTATCTTCTAAAATATTCCATGGCAATCTCATAACCCATTGCAGATGATTCAGTTCAAAATTCCCCACCAGCTAAATGACCAGAGAGCTCCCTCTTCAACAGACCTGAAACTAATCTTTACAGTGACCCTCATCAGTTCCAAGCACTTAAGAAAGAGTTGATATCCCTGTTCCCCACTTCTTTTGATGCTACATTTAACACTTCTGTCAAGGCTCCTGATTCCCGATTATCTGTGCGTATTGGGATTTGGAATAACACAGTTCCTCTGTTGTAAAATAAGAATCTTTGGAAGTTACAGATGACAGCAGTTATTGGTCAATCCAGAAAGAAATGTCTCTTGGGACAGCTTGTCTCCCAGTACATTCTGTATCTCTTTGGGCAAAGGATTTCAGAAAAAAAACAAAAACAAAAACAAAAACACAAAACAAACAAACAAAAACAGCTGCAGTAGAGAAACACATCCCTTGATACAGCTATAACAATTTCCTTATTACCAAGCCCTTCTCTCTGCCCCAATAAAGGGTCACAGCCAGCTTTATTTTCTGGCAGACTCCTCACTTTTCTCTGGTAGAAAAGCTGATCCTCACTGTATGCTCTGATAAACACAGTGCTCTCTTTTAAAGCTCAGACTCTAGTCTCTGCTTTCTAAATTTTCAGCTTGAGTTGCAAATTGTAACTATCCACTTATCAATATTCATGAACTGGATAGGAAAAAACCTAATGTTTTACCTATGCTATGAGAACCATGTCTGGTTAACAATGATTAGTTATTTCAATATAGTTAG